>CAUYRT010040226.1:0-77189 GCA_963574885.1 Lepilemur ruficaudatus
ACGTGCTTGTAGTCCCAGCTACTCAGGAGGCTGAGGCAAGAGGATTGCTTGAGCCTAGGGCTTCAAGGCTGCAGTGAGCTATGATTGTAACATTGCACTCCAGCTTGGGTGACAGAGAGAAACCCTGTAGAAAGAAAGAAAAAGAAAGAAAGAGAAAGAAAGAAAGAAAGAAAGAAAGAAAGAAAGAAAGAAAGAAAGAAAGAAAGACAGTTATCTATGAAAACAAACCCACAGCTTTTTAGAGCCATCTAGAGCCATCAAGGTGTCAAGGAACACCAGCTACAAAAGTACAGATTCAGTGTTTAGACAGTGTAATGTTGCCAACTGTTTTAAAGAAGAAAGGAAGAAAGAAAGAAAGAGAGAGAGAGAGAGAGAGAGAGAGAGAGAGAGAGAGAGAGAGAGAAAGAAAGAAAGAAAGAAAGAAAGAAAGAAAGAAAGAAAGAAAGAAAGAAAGAAAGAAAAGAAAGAAGACAAAGAAAAAAAAAGTACACTCCAGACCACAGAGGTATAGCAAATCACTAGACCCATACCACCATTTGCAAAATTGGAAAGATAAATTTGTCTACCTTTTTGGTATTTCTTTCCTTCTAGTTTGTGTTTGTTTGCTGTGTACTAGATTGATGTCTTAGTTCAAGCTGCTATAATAGAATAGCATAGACTGGGTGGCTTAGACAACATTTATTTCTCACAGTTCTAGAGGCTGGAAATCCAAGATCAAGATGCCAGCAAATTTGGTGTCTGTTGAGGGCCTGTTTCCTGGCTCCCAGGTCGCTACCTTCTTGCTGTATCCCCACATGGTGGACAGAGAGTGAGACAGCTCTCTGGGGCTTCTTTTTACAAGGGCACTAAATCCCATTTCAGAGGGCTCCACCCTCATGACCTAATTACCTCCCAAAGGCCCCACCTCTTAATACTATCACATTAGAGGTAGGCCGTCAACATATGAACTTTCGGGGGACATAATCATCCAGTCCACAAGTGTATTCCCAAAGAAGTGGAGCCTGAGGCAAGGATTCAAGCGCTCATTGTTCACTGGGAAGTGATCTCAGGGAGTGTAGGTAGGGTGGTGGACAGGTGAGAAGGGAAGGGAAGGCAGCCACGGGGGAGTGAGAGGGGACTATGTGGCAGTGTGGGGCTCAATCTTGCAGGGGCATAACACACCTCAGCAATGGCCCAGGGAGGTGCATTTATCCACTAGCTCCCAGCTGTTATTGTTTGAGGGCTGTTCCCGGGGGCTTTTAGTTCCCCCACCTCCAGCTTGCCCTGCGTGAGCCAATGCACTCAAGTAGCAGAGAGTCTCGGTACTAGCAGGAAGAAGACTCCATGGAACTGTGGTTGGACACCAGTGGGATCTTCTACACTCCAGTTGTAGACTCCAGACACACACCAGCCCAGAGGCACCATGCAGGAGTAGCTGTTTACCTTCTCATGTCCTTGGGGGTCAGCTGTGGGTCAGCAGGCAGGTCGGGGGGAACTGTGGTGAGTTTCCCTAACTCTAGACCTTCTTATGCTTCTTCATAAATCCCTCCTGAAAACTCAAGCAAATTAGAATCCCATAGACCTCTTCACCACGGAAAGTATTCCTCAGTAGACAAGACAAGCTCTGGGTTTCATGGCGGCAGTTGTTGCTCAGCACAGATTGTGAGGGGAAATCTGAGAACTCTGGCTTAAACAATTATGACACAACTACTTTCCTGCCTTAATTTTTGCTATAATCTCAGTTGAAATCTACATTTCCTCACCCCATGAGTCCCACATTTCAGCACCTATTATTCTGCCCTATGTATGTGGTACCAAGCTGCAGGTTTTTCAGGGACATTGTAAAACTGTAATAACTTTTAAACAACATCAGAAAAGGCAAGTGACTTACAGCAGCATATAAATATGTATATACCTGTTAGAGACTCCCTTGCACTTGCTACCATAAAATTTAAAGTTAAAGCTGTGTTGGATACTGTAGTTACAATGACCCAGTGATATATTAGTGCCTGAAAAGTCTCCTCATAAAATAAATGCTGCAATGTTACCTTTGTGCACACTCAGAATTTCACTTTAGCTTTGTTCCATTTTGATCTTTGTGAGTTATTTTAAAGATTGCATGTACCTTCCCTTAGCTGTGTTAAGTGTCTTAGAATGATTTTTGGTGGAATGTAATAAAATTCGACTCTGCTGCAGCTTACTTGTCTTACCTCTCTCATCCACCTCAAATTCCCTGTCCTACCCTACAGAAGTTGCCACTGTGGCAATCTGTGTCCTGATAGCATGATACTTACCTACATGGAAAGTGCTCTTGAACCTCACCAGGAGCCCACGTGGGGATGGAAGGAGGACAGCACTCCATCCTCACTTGAGCCCACATCTCAGGATGGAGTGAGCAATGACAGTGACCTCACAACTGACCCTCAATCCTGGTAGATAGGATGCCATCCACTTTTTAATTTTATATGATCTTTGTCAATTCTGTAGCCCTGTTTATCTCACCGGTGCAAACACACAGGGTGGGAGGTCTACCATGTCACAGCCACATGAGGCCATGACAGGAATGTGTTCCCAGTTTTCCTGCTGGGCCTTTGTTCATGCCTAGTTCTTCCTGGAATGCCCTCCTCTGCCTACTTCGTCCTGGTATTCAATCTATTTATTTAACAAGGGTTAACTGATGATAGTTATAGGCTAGGATGTATGTTGCTAGACCCTGAAGACACAGTGATATATGAAATAGACATATAACTCCAGTAGAATTTAAGTCTAGTAAGAGGAGAGAAACAATGAAAGTGCAAGGCATAAACAAGAAAACAAATGTATAGTTACAAACTGAGAAAGTTATTGCAAACTATTTTTATGGTATCACTGAAAGGGTCTATCTATGGAGAAATGTGGGAGAGTGGAGAAACAGCCCAGAACAGAGTAGCAGGCCACTTAAACAGACCGGCTCATAGCTAGCATGAGATCACATTCTGCAGTTACC
The DNA here is from genome assembly GCA_963574885.1 of Lepilemur ruficaudatus. Lineage (NCBI taxonomy): Eukaryota > Metazoa > Chordata > Mammalia > Primates > Lepilemuridae > Lepilemur > Lepilemur ruficaudatus. The sequence goes on from CAUYRT010040226.1 coordinate 2,966, forward strand.
ACTCTCTGTGTGTGATCTTGAGTAAGTTACTTCATCTCTCTAATCCTTCATTTTCTCATCTGTAAAATGAAGATAACAATGTTATTTACCTCTAAAGGAACTGGGAAAATTGGACTAATTTATATAAAATACCTAGCACAAAGATCATGCCCTGTAGTATTAGCTACTAATTATTACTATTAAGCTGAAATTTGGAGGCCAAGTAGGGGCCAACCATGCTAAGTGTTTGGGGGAAAAGCATTTCAAGAAGAGGGAACAGTATGTTCAAGGCGATAGAGCTCAGTTTGTTGTATGCTCTATCAGAAAACTAGTGTTGCTGGAATTGCATGAGTGAGGGGAAGTCTCCTGCAGGATGGGGTGGGAGGTAACCATGGTGGCTGGGGGCTTTCTCAGCAATGCTTAGCTGCATGAGTGGCAGCCTAGAGAAGGCAGCCGTAGGTTCACCCAGAATTAGTTTTTCCCCTAGAGAATGTGAAAAAGGAAGGTAAGGAAAGGATGTTGAACGTGTTTGTAACAGAATTGTCCTAATGAAAGACCATGAAATCTAAGCTAGATAAGAGAATAAAAGATAACTGGAACTAACGAACAGAGAGAACACAGGAGAGAGAATGAATTAGTGGTATCAACTCTACAGGAAAGTAGTTTCAAAGAGATACTCCAGTTAAGTGAGCTAGAAAGACAGGAGGTTAAGGTAGGACAGTAGGGTCTCTAGACTCATTGTTTTAGAGGTAGTCTAATCTCTGGGGGAGATAAAATCCAAGGAGTGATTCTGGGATCATATGACTAAAGTGAGGTGGCGGTCAAGGTAATTGATGGGGAGGAGGTCAAAGAACAAAGGGGCCAGGATATTGAATGAATTATCCATATGCAGCACTGCTACTAGTCAATATGGTGATTTTATGCAAATTAGAAAGTGGCATCATTTCCTTAAGATGCTTTATCATCGTCTGCCAGAATCTGTCGAAATATCTATACAAATCAATGATGACATCCTTGATGCAGTGACCCCTGGACTCACACAGCTGTAAGTAGCAGCCCTGTCTATATGTGTGTTGAATCCAGCAAGAAAAACAGGTCAGTGTAAAGAGAAAGATGTTCCAGGCACCCAGGTTAGCAGAGATTGAAGGGGAATGATCAGAGGCTGCTGGTTGACAGCAACAAGGAAGGAAAGAGGGTAGAAAGTCCAATGGCATGAAGCTAAGGGGAACAGAGCTTTTACAAGATAGAGGAGAAGCAAGAATTGGGTGCAACAAGAGGACATCAAGTCAGGTATTTGGGATTTGCACAGTTGGCCATGGACGATGGTAGGGTTCTTTATGTCCCTAAGATTGAGCTTAAATGTTTTCTCCTCCATAAAATATTTACTGATTTTCCCAGCTGGAAATAATTTTTTTCTTCCCTGAAATCTGTAGTAACTAATTTGTGCCTCTTTTGCCTCTAGATCTTTTTCTTTCTTACCTATAAGTCATTTTGGTAGGTTCTTATCTAGCCCAGCAGAATGTTTGCTCCTTGAGAGTGGATCTCTCTCTGCTACATCTTTGTATCTACTCTCTTCATTTATTTGGCTGTGGTAGGAACTTAATAAATATTGAAAGAAAGAATGAATATTACTTTTTCTTTTTGCTCCCAAATCTTAGTAAAAAGAATTGGTCATGTTTATGAACTAGCTTTATCAATATTGCATCTAGAGTACATGTGAACTTCTGATTTTGTTATCTGGGTACAAGATACCATATGAATTGTATTTAGTGGTAATGTATATCTTTTTCTCCTTTTAGTATAACAGAGTTATTTCTTCTTTTGTAATTTTTGAGTGGCATCAACAATTTCATGCTATTAATTATTTGATAGAATTGTCTTTTACAGCTTGCATTTTTATTAAGCAATAAAAATCCTATCTGTTATTTTGAATGGTTATTATAAACAATAATTAATTGTGAATTGACAGTTTTATTTCATTTTAGTTTATAAAATATTTTTGTTTTGTGTATTTAGAAATCTTTTATGTGACTATCTCTTCACTAATTCAATTACACATTTTAAATTCATAATAATATGTTTCATCCCAGTATAACAGTTGAAAACAGTGAGGTTTATCTCTGTTTTGAGAACAGCAGAGTATATAAATAAGTATTTTAGGAGGCCTGAGATAGAGGCCATTAATTGCTTTATGCCTAATATTGGCAAATTAGTCTCTAATTTGATTATCGTAGAGTGCATATTTACTCTGGGAGAGTAAATGAAGTCTCTTCTTTGATTTCATAAGAGAAATCATTTTATCCCTAAACATCTTAAAAAATCCTCTTATGTTTTCAACAAATGATGCCAGAACAACTAGATATCCACATGCAAATAAATAAATAAATCTAGATACAGGCCTTATACCCTTCACAAAAATTAACTCAAAATGGATCATAGATCTAAATGTAAAATGTAAAACTAGAAAACTCCTAGAAGATAGCATAGGAAAAAAACTTAGATAATCTTGGGTATGGAAATGACTTTTTAGATATGACACCAAAAGATGATACATGAAAGAAATAATTGGTAAGCTGAACTTCATTAAAATTAAAAACTTCTGCTCTGTGAAAGACACTGTCAAGAGAATGACAAGACAAAGTACTGATTGCAAGAAAATATATGCAAAAAAAGTATCTGATAAAAGACAGTTATCCAAAATATACAAAGAACTCTAAACAATAAGAAAACAACCATGATTAAAAATTGGGCAAAAGACTGAACAGACACCTCACCAAAGAAGATATACAGATGGAAAATAATCATATGAAAAGATACTCTATATCATATGGCTTTAGGGAATTGTTAATTAAAACAACAATGAAATACCACTACATGCCTATTAGAATGGCCAAAACCTAAAACTGACAACACCAATTGCTGGCAATGGTGTGGAGCAACAGGAACTCTCATTCACTGCTGGTGGGAATGCAAACCCATAGTCTTTTTGAAAGACAGTTTGGCAGTTTCTTACAAAACTAAACATACTCTTACCATGTGATCCAACAATTGCACACCTTGTTATTTACTCAAATGAGTGGAAAACTTAGGTCCACACAAAAATCTGCGTATACATTTTTATAGCAGTTTTTTTCGTAATTACCAAAATTATGAGGCTGCTCTTTGGTAGGTGAATAGATAAATAAATTGTGGTACATCCAGATAATGGAATATTATTCAGCACTAAAGCAAAATGGGCTATCAAGGCATGAAAATACATGGAGGAAGCTTAAATTCATATTGCTAAGTAAAAGAAGCCAATGTAAAAAGGCTATATACTGTATGATTCCAACTTTATGACATTCTGGAAAAGAAAGAGACTGTGGAGACAGTAAGAGAATCAGTGGTTGCAGGAGGTTAGTGGGGAGAGAAGGATGAACAGGTACAGCACAGAAAATCTTTTATTAAATAATGAAAATCCTATTTTGTTATTTGAAACTATTCTGTATGATACCATAATAGTGGATCCATATCATTACAGATTTGTCAAAACCCATAGAATGTACAGCAGGAAGAGTGAACCCTAATGTAAACTGTGGAGTTTGGGTAATTACAATGTGTCAATGTGGATTCATTGATTGTAACAACGTACCACTCTGGTGTAGCATGTTGATGGGGAACTGTGCATTTATGGTGGTAGGGGGTAGATGGGAAATTCCTGTGTCCTTTGCTCAATTTTGCTCTGAACTAACAACTGCTCTAAAAAAATAAAGTCTTTTTAGAAAGCCAAATCAAAACAAAACACAAAACACTCCTAGACTTCCAGATAAAGATTATTTCCTAGCATGGTATGCTTGGCCCTTCTTGATCTGACCTCCATCTATCTCTCCTATTTTATTTCTCACCACATCCCTCCAAAACACCATTTGTCCATCCATCCATCTATGAAATATTTATTTAGATTTTTTTATTTGCCAGATATTGCTAGGTGCTAAGGCAAAATAGTAACAAGACAGACACTATTATAATATTCATAAAAGTTATAAACATTGATTTTTTTTATTTTAAGATTTTGAATTCTTTGAGGATAGAGATTTTATCTTGTTTATCTATAGACTAGGTACTCCAACAAAGCTCGTGGTTAGATATATAAATAAATAACAAAAAGTTTTCCTTTATAATATTTTGAAAATTTGGATTCAGTTTGCATATTTACATTTCCCTCTGAAATTTTTTTCTGAAGATTTTCAAATAAATACCCATTTATTAAAGCATACATGCATTATTAAATTATTATTCTCACTATCCAGTAGCTCCTGAGTCACAACCCAAGCGTAAAAGAACATGTTCCACATAGCAGAGCTTACTGTTACAACCAAGCTTGTCTCCCTTTGGAACAGTGGGAAAGCACATACTTTCTCTAACAGCTAGTTTCCAGTGACTGTCAGATGTCTTAGAAGAGGAAATACATCTTCAGCAACACAGTTTTGTTTTGACTGTTTAACGATTAAAAGAACTAAGATTTCTGAGTCATTTCTGTTTGAGATCTTAATTGGTCATAATTGTTTTCTTTTACTTTAATATCGATAGGTAAGAAAAGGTATTATAGTAGAATAATTTTTAAGAAAAAAACCTTCAAAATATTTGTTAAACATTCACTTATGGAAAATGTTAAAACATTTATGAGAGTTGAGAAAGCAAAATAGTGAATCTTCATGGACAAACTCCCAGCTTCAATGAGCATCAACTCACAGCCAAATTTATTTCATCTATAACCCTACCCACATCTCCTCTCTCTGTTAACCACCTGGATTATTTTGAAGCAAACTTTATCTGTAAATATTTCTGCATATAACTCTAAAAGAATTATTTTAAAAAATGTAACCACAACACTATTATTGCACCTAACCAAATTAACAAAAATTGCTTACTATCATCAAATATCCTATTAATGTTCAAATTTCTCCTTTTACCCATCATTTTCAAATGGTTTAATTATTTGAATCAGCCTTAAATAAGATTCATGCACTGAAAGTGGTTGATATGTCTCAAATCTCATTTATTTTATAGACGCTTCTCATCTTTTCTGTTCCCCCTGTAATTTACTTGTTGAAAAATAACTGGTTTGTTGTTTATCCTGTGGAGTTTCTGGATTTTGCTGATTGCATCCCCATGGAGTAGTTTAACATGTTCCTCTATTGTCTGTATTTCCTATAATTTGGTAGCTGGCTATAGGGACTGACTGGACCAGGCTCAATTTTTGCCTGGACTAGTTCATGGTTAGTGATGTGTACTTCCATGAGGAGACACACAATGTCCAGTGGTTTCTCTTTTTGTGATGTTCGCAGCTCATGATAATCACTGCTGCTGAATAACGGGTAATCAATCAATCCATTATTTCATTCAAGATTGAAATGGTGATATTCTAATTCTATTTATTGCTCCTTCAACAACTATTGGTTGGAATTCTGTAAATGAAACCTTCCCTCTTCAAAAATTTGGTTATCCTGTGGCACAGTTCATATTAGAAAACCAGAATAAATGCTTGATTCTTTCCCTTTATTTACCATAATTTTCAAAATTGATTTCCCAGCATTCTCCAAAGTTGATCAATGAAAGTTTTTTTCCAACGTTTTTTTCCCCTCAGTGTCATTATGAACTTAAGAATTTAAATGTCTTCGATGTGCTTCAATTCGAGCATCAAATATATTTGATAATCCAATGATTTCATCTTTGAGTGGGTGAAAGCCTCTCCAAATTGGCTCCTGATTTTTTTTTTGACATGACTCCAATCGACTTTAATAGTTTCCTAGCTTTCATGTATGACAAGCCAGACTCATCTTGCTCTTGACTTGAAATCAACAACTTCTCCAACAAGCCCGGGTTTGTTTTAGTGGGAAATGGTTATTTAGAGACCACAATCTGGCTGGAAGAGGTCTTCATTGCTGTTGAGTGGGTCACTGTTTCTAGACCTTTTCAATAGATAGAGCTACTATATGAAATATATTAAATATTTGTTTTAAGAATATAAATAAATATGATGGTAAATGCTCTTCATCTATTTTTACTCAAGTTATTTGATTTGTAGAACAGACTATTTTCACATACACTATTGAAGTGACATTATCAAAGCCTTCCAAACTTTAAACTATAATAGTAGGAGATAATATTTGAGGAAAGAGTTCCTCTTGAACAATTGTTCTTGTGATATGAAGCTCCTCCTTCAAACAAATTGTTCAGTTGAAAGGCATATTCAAATTTTATGAGTGAACTTGTGAAGTGTAGAACTGTCCACAATGTCAAATTATTTAAAAATCATCTTTAAGACAAAAACAAATATAAAATTGTATTTTGCAAAAAAGTAAAATAGAGAAACTGCATATACCACCAAGTGATTTTTGGTTAAGTATGATGTCACAGAAAATAAATCTACTTAAAGCACTCTTGAATACTTTATTTAATATCCTTTGTATGAAATGTAAAATTCAAGGAGTATATTAAGGTTTTTGCTTTAGAAGTCCTAACACAAACACACACAAAAATATGTATATAAAATTCTAGTATCAGTTTTCATCTTTAAACATTTGAATACCTATTTTGGAAAACAGTATTTCCAAAAAGGGAAAAATCCTTTTCTGCATTATATACCACATCCTCAGCCTAACTAGTTTTGCTTATAGAATAAGAGGTAGATTAATTTCCAACCTTATCGAATTTCCTGCTTATATCTGATTTGTATCAAGTAAAATATTTTTAGATATTCCTGTTCATTTCTTTAATATTCGGTTCCATTATATACATTAAGATTTCTGGGTTTGTTATTTTTTGGCATTTTCATCTGCTCTAAATGGATGAGAGGGGAGAAGAGCAGAAATAGCTTTACCCCAGAGTCAATTTCCCATACATTCTAATTCAGGAGTGTGGAGGAGAGGCAAATTATGAAGTCCCTATTTTTGTCACAGTCTCTTGCTCCCCACCATTACCTTCTCATCTCTGAAAGCTTTTTATCCTATCATTAAAAGGACTGCCAGTGAAGTGTGCCTATATTTTGGCATTAAACTTATAGCTATTGAGAATGCGTACATGCCTTCCCTCCAGCTGGGTGATGGATACGTCCTTAACTGACAATAAAAGGAACCCCCTCACCAAATTCTGTGCCAACCATTTCCATTTTTATGTGCCCTCTGATGCTACCTGCCTCCTGAGAAAGCTGCTTAGAACTGCCATGGATCTAACCTTACACAAAGAGCAGTTGCCAGATGCCTGGACTGCAGACTGCTTAGCAAACCCAACTTGATATGGACAGCCAATGTCACACTGATAATGACACCTTGCTCATGTGTGGTGCCTGGATTTTGTCATTCCACATTAAAGAGGAAGTAGACAGAGGGAGAAAGGGCCCAAATAGATAAAAAATGGAAAATGAATCTCCCAAGTAAAGATGAAAGGAATGTGAGTAGTACAGTGTGATAGGAAAATGCTGAGTTTTGTTGGTGCCACACCTGGGCTGGGGTCTGAAGGTAGGAGGGGAGGAGGGATGCAGGAATGACAGATTGAATATAGTCTTTGAAATCCCATTTCCTCTCAGAGGACATGCCTTCCTTCCATCCTACCCATTAGTTTAACACAGATTCACTTCAAATGTACAATTAAATTTGTCTAGCATGACAGAATTTAGGAATAAACAACATATAGTTGAGAAGAAAAAAAATCACAGACACAATCTTTATGCTCTTAGCACAAGTCTAAAACAATACATTCTTTCAAATGGCCCCTGTTGATGGTTCACTTTCAGATGATAAGAATTCCTGAAATGTGAAGTTTCGTTTCCAGTTCAGTGACTTTTTGTTAGTTGGTTGGTTTTTTTTTTTTTGGTTGGGGTGAGGGGGGGAGAGGTGGTGGGATAAGTGTCATTGACCCCTTTGAGAATCTGATGCCTGCTCACAATCTGATCTTTTCCCCGGGGAAAAATACAGAGAGACACACACATTTTTACACACAGACATGTCCTCACTCACCCTGACAGTGGCTTTGGCCGCTGCACCTACTCTGGCTTCTTCTCTTTAATCTGACCTTCCAAGACTCTTTTGCACTCTTGCTTCCTCACCTGCCATCTCTGGAATCTGCGGTGACCCTAACAGGCCCTTCTCATGATCTCAACCCTGCAGGAGCTGTCCCTGGTGCTTAGAGGTTCAGTTCAGCCCCCTCCCCCTTTACAATCAGTCCTGTGGGAAGCCACAGTAATGACAGGATAATGACAATTCCACAGTCTTTCCTTGTAAGTTTTAAAGCACTCAAGGCCGCTCCATTTATATTTCAACAGGAGTATCATTAGTCCCTTGATGAAGAGAGCTTAGCTCTTCAATTCACAGCACTATTTTTTTTGTTTTTAACAGTAGGGAACATTTTATCACAAGCCCAGATAAAGAAGATAAAGTATGATTTAATGGATCCCTTCATGCATATATTTCATTGGAGACTCCTCTATTTTCAGAACTACCAAAAAAATCACATTATTTTCATAACTTAAAAATGAGTTGTATCAGAATATTTCTTATCCAACCAGTTTAGATTTTCCTACAACAGTGGCAGTATGTGAAAGCCCACTTGCATTTTTCTTATTTTTATTGATAAATAATGGAAAATTGATTAAAATTACATTGCATAAACATACCTTTATATATAACATGCATAGAGTACATCATTACAAATTTAGTTATAAATATAATAAAAGTCTTGTTTTTCCTGAGGTGAAGTAACTTTGAACAATTCTAATTACTGGTCTGAATTTCAGGTTTTATGTAATTTATTACCAAGTACATTTTTGTCATCATTTGCTTTCTTTGTGCTTCTTTTTTCTTTGTACATACCTTAAAGAATGGTTAAGGATAATGCCCACTGAAATGTGTGTCATGTTAAAAATATATCACGTCATTCTGACACTTGTTAAAACAGTAAGGGAGACCTTATTCAGTACTATTGTGATAGGCATAGGGATTACTTCAATGGGGAGTGTCAGCAGAGTAGAGATTAGTTTTAACTCCTAATACAATAAGAATAAGTGGGGAGTTATAGACAAGGAGCAGATTTGGTGGGTAGTGGATGGAAAATTACTAAGAGGGTAGGATGATTCTTCACTAAACTGACCTAATAAGCAGGCCAGGGTGACCAGATATCACCTGGGAGATAGTGGGAGATGAGTGCAGGTAACTGATGAGATATGGAGGGCCGGGGATTCTGGCTAAACTACCTTGACAGGATTCTTGCTAAAACTAGACTCTACAAAAATGGAAACCGAAGCCCAAGGTAAATCTAGTCAAGAAGAGGACTGAAAGACATCTGCACTTGAATGTTTATAGTAGCACAATTTACAATTGCTAAGATGTGAAAACAACCCAAATGTACATCAATACGTGAGTGGATTAATAAAATGTGGTATATGTATAACATGGAGTTCTACTCAGCCACAAAAAACAATGGTGAATTAACACCTTTTGTATTATCTGGGATGGAGCTGGAACCCATTCTCCCAAGTGAAGTATCACAAGAATGGAAAAACAAGCACCACATGTACTCACCATCAAATTGGTACTAATTGATCAACACTTATGTGCACATATGAAAGTAACATTCATCATTCATCAGGTGTCAGGCAGGTGGGAGGGAGATGAAAGGATGGGTATATTCACACCTAATGGGTATGGTGTGCACTGTCTGAGGGATGGTCATGCTTGTAGCTCTGACTTGGGCAGTGCAAAGACAATATGTGTAACCTAAACGTTTGTACCCCCATAATATTCTGAAATTAAAAAATAAAATAAAATGCCATCAAGAGTTTTTAGAAAGTAGGAATCAAAAAAAAAAAAAAAAAACAAAAGAAAGAAGAAGACTCAGAGGGGACCTACTAAAGTTTGGTCAAGGAGAAAATCTTTGCCAGTCAACATAGTGTATACTTTACATGTAGAACTATTTAAAGGATGCCCTATGTTTCCTTTATTTGAATAAAAAATTTTAAAAAAGATTTTTGACAAGACAGCAAATTTATTCAAATTTGGGGAAAACTAAACAGTGTTAGCTGCACTGTTTCTCTTACCATTGTCAAGTTTAGCAGCAAAAAGAGATGAAAAAGTAGAAGCAGAGTTAGTATTGCCAACTTGCTAACATACTTTTGAGACTATGTGTTGAGATGGTGTTTTGAGATGGTGTTCAAGACATGCCACCCCAAAATATGGCACTTTGGCATTTGGAAAAAACCACAGAAACAAGAAAGCCTCTCTTTGACCTTTTCCTGCCCTTCTCCCTTGAAATAGGCTACAAAACCTAGAAGTTTCTGATCTTCCCTTCAATGGGTCATAAGACCTTCATGTGAGCTCCAAAGACTCGGAGTCACAGAGTTGAATCGGAACAAGTAGGCTTTGCAAAGTTCTTCCTGGCATATTACCATTAGATTATACCTCTTTTGTCCAATCATATTTCTCTACAGCTATTCACTTCCTCCTCAGACTTGGCATAAAAATACACAGGTTTCCCTGTTTCTTTGGATCCTCATATCTGAAGTTTCCTGAGTCATGTAAAACTTGTATTAAATAAGTTTGTGTGCTTTTCTCTTGCTAATCTGTCTTTTGTTAGAGAGGCCTCGGCCATGAACCTAGCGATGGGTGAGAAAAGAAACCTCTTTTCCTCTACAGTTCTCATTGACAAGGATGATACAAGTATTAACATGACATTTATTAGTGACACTTTATTTAAAGTTCCTCCAAACATACAACAGCAAAGTTCTGAGGGCAGCTAACCAAGTCAAACCTCTTGCCAGCGTGGAAGTGAGAAGCTGGTATGCTCCCAGCAATCACACTTTCCTGCAGTGCTTCGCACCCAGCTCTCATTAGAATTCTCTCATTCTCTACCTGCTTCCCTGTGGGACTTCTCAGTCAAAAGCATAGGATTGAATATATTTTACTTGTTTTTGTGTCCCCCATGCCAGCTCCACAATGGATGGTCAGTAGATCCTTCTTAAATGGTATGACATCAGTTCCCTACGAAAATGTTCTTAAGACTCTTGGTTAGGTTATTTTAATTAACTCTTATGTCATGGTTACTCAACACCTACTGGGTGTTAACCTGATAGTCCATAGAGTTGATCCTTCATCCTGGATTTCTCCTGAGGTGCTCTGACTGAATAACATCTACCCATCCTTCCATCTCAGCTAAGTCCTCGCCTCCTTCTGAAGACCCCCTGACCATGCTGGACTAGGCTGCTCCCCGCTAAGGCGTTCCTACAGCACCTGTGCTCCTGCTTCCATAACCATGTGAAGAGACCAGGAGCCCACTCAACTGCTACAGAGATATTTCAAAGTATCCGAGCATTTGTGCTACTGAAGATGCAGAAAGAAATCTCTGAACTTCCCTAGAACAGAGCTTCATGAGAGTCAGCTGACACAAAAGCCCCTTGAGGAGGTCTCCAGTCAGAAAGGCACTGACCTTGGGCACCAGGACAATTCAGAAAAATTGCGTAAATAAGCCTCATCAGAACCTTTCCTCCTTTGAAGCCCAAACCTCTGCCCCTCTTTTTAGGCTGGTACATAAACCTTTACCCCTAACTATTCTGGGAACTACTCTTTCTGTAAGGTACTCCTGTAAGTAATAAATTTTTCTCCTACTAATCTATTGTCAGTTAGTTCACAGGTCCCCAAGCAGTAGGAACTAAGTTGGTAGAAGACATGTTTTTCCTCCTAGCACACAACACTGTTTATTACAAATTGATTTTGACATGACTGTAATGTCAGAGCGCAGAGACTGAGCCTGTCTTGTAGTCGCTGAATCCTCTAGAAGCTTCCTTAAACCCATGCTTATTCTTGCCTATTTTTTTACTTCATCCACACATGAACAACAAATTAATTGGTATGGAATCCATGTACTGGAGTCTTCCCCCACCCGCCTGCCTCAACAGCTAATTGGATATTTCCTAATTGAACTTGATCCTCGGTGGATATACTGATTAATCTCCGTATACAAGTCCCACCCTCCAAATCCGTTCCATGTTTCTCTACCCTGCTCTGACCACTAGACAGCTCACGGCTGTGTTCTGCCTCTGTAATCACCTTTGCCAACAGGCTCCTGGTTCAGTTCAGCCAAGGGGAAGTATCAGAAGGAGATAAGAGGGCAGGAGTGGGGAGAGAAGCCAAGGTTACCTTTTTTCCATTTCCACTTGCTTGGTGCAGAATCTCCAGTAGTAGCTGTGTCCCTTTGTGATTTTAGAACACAAAGGGCCCCTCTTCCAGGGTTCTAGCTCACTGGGCTCTGCTAAGGCTACTTTCCCTCCTTGTTTCTTCAGCCCAAGAGGCATCAACAGTTTCCCATTTTTGCTAATCTCTTTTGCCTCATCTTCCTCATTTGCACTTTTAACCCTCTCCCTAAGTATTACCTTTATTAAAGTCTCTTTATGAAACCATCAGAAGTGGTTCCTTTTTCTTGCAGGGATCCTAATTGACACATTAGATAACTTGATGGTTGTTGCTGGTTTTATTTTATGTGTGTGTATGTGTGTGTGTGGCAGGGGGTGGTGCTTCAAATGTCTAGGATTTTGACATTATTTTAATGGTCGAATATTGTTACTGGTTTGTTATGACATCTGCCTGGGAATATTATTCATACGTTTAATGTGTCAATATTTAGACTGAGTTTCTTTGGATCAGCCAAGTTTATCTTACATTAACACTTTGATCTTTGTTTCTGGCCCATCTATTTATTTGGTTCTCTCTTTGGGGAATTCTATATTCCTTAGTTGAATCTCCATGATCTTTTCCCCGTGTTTTTAATTATCTCCCTCATTACTTCAATCTTTTATCCATTTCTTCTGTGTTCTGGGAGAGTTTTGTAAATTATTTTGTACTTCACTAATTGATTTTCTTCAATATTCCCCTCCTATTGGCTGCTTCCATCTCTTTGAAATTTGGCAGTCATGTTTTTCAAATTCAGACAATCCTTTGTTACTTCAGATTTTCATAATTGTTTATTCATGTTATATAAATGCAATTCTCTCCTGAATCTTAATAAGAAGACAAATTAGTTACTTTTCAAAACAGTCTACTGAAAATGGCTGTTCTCTGAGTTGGATCACCACCCCCACCCTCCACATTTTTTTGGTTTAAAAATATATTTGGAGGCAACATGATTTTTCTGTTTATCCATTGCTCAAAGGATGCTATATGCTTCCCAGTTTTTGCTTACAGTTAAGTACAACTTGAGCTGATTCTATCAGAGATTGGTAAATCTACACAAATCCTTCCTTCAGAGGGGCATTAGGATTAAAGAAATAAAAGGAAAAAGGCTTCAGAAGATACCAGTATTTGTATCCAGCAGGGAGAGAGTCAGAGATGACCTGGATCCTGTATTGTTGCCAGAAATCATGTTTTATTCTTTTTTGTATTCCTGCCACTATATCTGGTAACAAAGTTGGGATGGATGAACAAATGAATGAGTTCAAAGTTTAAGAGTTTTTAAATTAGACACTAAAAGAAATTTTCCATATTAAGGAAGAAAATCAAACTTTTAAATGTTCATTATTTTAACACACTGTCAACTCAACAAAATTGTGGGTTTAAAGAAAAGATTAATTTAATGTTTTTAAGTTTCGAAGTGTCATTTTTATTAAAATGCCATTGTTTTCTAAGTTCTGAATCAATATTCTTTTCCTCTGTACTTAGACAGAACAAATATGCAGATGAGTCATCCGACTTGCAAATAGGCCATGGGAGGCACAATGGCGTCAAGAAAAGAGCAAACCAATTTAGTGAGAGAAAACTGAAGTTCTGTTTCCATCTTTCCAGCTGTATGACTTGCATATGTCATTTAAATGAAGTCTCAGTTGTCTTATCTGAAAAATCTGCCTTATCTACCTAAAAAGAAGGGGATGAAAGTACACATTAACCATGAAGAGCTATGCAAATCTTAATTGTGGTTATCATTATAATCTCACATACCGTGCTGATTTTAAACAAAATATTCCTTGAGTTACAAGGTAAAGAATATGAAAGACTCTAAGAATGGGAGAAAAAAAACCCAAATGATCTCTGGCCACACTGAAGGTAGAACAAAAGGAAATGAATTTACACTAAAGAAGCAGAAGTTGAGAAAGTACCAAAGTCTTTGATTTTCAGAGTGACTGAACATTAACCTGGTCCACTCAGGAAGATCGGGGACGTTCTCTCTTCCAAGAGGCCATCCAAAAGTGAATAAATAGATCATTCTATATTGACCAAGAGATGGGAAACTGACATCTGCTGCCCAGATGAGTTTTGTTTGACCAAGAAAGATGTTGTTGTTTATTTTTAAACTGAATTTGAGTGCCTTAGGTATCTAGTCTTTCAGTCACTGCAGTGCCCATGACTTTCTGTTGTCTTATACTCAACCCCTTAATTATTCTAGCTATCTGCAAAGCCCTGAAAGCTTTTGTGATTTTCACTTCTTCTGAAGGCCAATGCCCTGGGTTGTGCCCTTGCTATCTCTCTCTCCTCGTAAGCCTTCCTAAAAGCATTCTAACAGTCACTATGTCTTTAGCCTGTCTTCCCGCCACTCCAGCCTCCATAGGATGAATGAATCTCCTAAGTCCTTCAGCCTAAACTTCTTAGCCCAAAATATAATACCCTTTAAGAAAAGTTTCCAAACTTCCATGTTTAGCCTCACCTCCTGCCTTATTTCTACACTCTTCCCTTTAGGTATTCCAAACTTTCCATTGGCTAGATATGTCATCCTTATTTATATTTCTGAGCCTTACATATGCTGTTTTCTATGACTAGTATACCTTTTATTCTTCAAGGTTAAGGTCAAATCTCATTCTGTGAAGCCTTTTGTAATTTTCTACCATTATCCCAACACTCACTCTAGGAAGAATTAGTTACTCTTTTTTCTGTGTTTCCACAGCATTCTACCCAATCAAGGACTTCTTCTATTGCATATAATTTTCTGCATCTATGTCTGTATTCTCCCACCACATTATAAAATCTTCAAGGCCAAGGACCTCATCTTATTTATTCTTATATAAAGAATGATGGTCATATCATGACTGTAACTGAATAAAATTTATGGAGGATACATAATTTTCAGCAGATGTCTCCAAAGAGTAGATAAATAAATGAAGAAACATAGGAACAGTGCCTGTTATTTTCTGTTTCTTTTATATCAATCAGTACTTTTATATAGACCTTTTTGATTAGGCAGTAATATTTTGTGGGGTATGTCACCTACCATATGGGTGAAAAACCAGTCTTTCAAACAAGTTCCTTTGATAAAACAGAGGGAACAATGCCAAGTCGTCTATCTACTCATACTTGCATTCTCCTTCCATACCTAAAACTGAAAAAAAAAAAAATAGCAGTTGTAGCATAGGCTGGAGGAAAATTGCGTGATACACTCCAGGATGTACCAACCTTGAGCACAGGTGACAAAGCTTGATGAATTATGTCCCCAGAACATACTATACTACCATCTTGGTGATGTCAACATGTAGGACACTTGGTTTTTCACATTGCTTTAAAAGAGAAATAAGAGTAATGGATTTGATTTGCAAAAGGAAGACTGGAAAAAAAAAAACCCAAACTAAAGATTTCAAGAACGAGATTACATAAGAGGGATTTTATGATTCCCAGATTATACTCATTATACATAAACCTGTGCAATATTCCTAAATAATAGTGATCTACCACAAGGCTGGTTCTTCATGATATTGGAGTAAACTAACAGATTAGGGTTAAACAAGGTTGTGCAAAAAGGTTTCTGGCTTTTGAGATGTAAGCACAGTTACCTGGTGAAACAAGAGGAACATCTGTCACATCTCTGAAACCTAAAAATATGGAAGGGATTCATTACAGCATGTGAAAATTCATTAATTCAATCAATATTATTGAGAACTGATTAGGCACTATTCTAGCTGCTAGGACTAGAGTAATGAATAAAACATGCAGGGCCCTGTACTCATGAAACTTGCATTCTGGTAGATGGAGCTGACATTTTAGTGATAGTTCCAGGTTTCTTAATTCTTTTCTAAATTTCAGAGTCAATATTTTGGAGAAAGGATTTTCACATTAGGTAAAACTAAACTCAGAAAACACTAATAAATCATCTTAGGAGAATAAGGAAGAGACTGAGAAATATCCTAAAATGTAACCAACTAATATTCTAAGTATGCGATTAACACAATTAGTTAAGTTTGTTCTTGAACTACAGGAATCTGGGCCTATTGTTAGCACATTGTAGAGTAAGCTATACGTATTTGCACTTGCACTCTTTCCTTATATACCTAAAGCTGCAAAAAGCACCAGTTATAAAGCATAGGCAAGAAGTGAGCGTCGTCTTGTTTTTATTCCTCTTTGGTGTGCTTCATGGTCACTAGGTTGGCCAACTTGCTTTCTCCTAGGGACAGAGAGAAACTCTTCCACCAACAAATTGCCTGTCCCTTCTGAGGGAACTGGGTGGAATGGACTTGTCTGGGCTGTGTTCTCTGAGGCTGCTGTGTAAGGTTGGGGAATAACTCTACCTGTAGGTTCTGGAGCATGGAAGAGGAGGGAAGAGCCTTGGGAGCAAGACAAGGGAGGCAGAGAACCTGAAGCCACATGAGCCAGCACAGCCATCTAAATGGGGAAACATGAATGCTCTCTAGAGCAGTGGGTTTCAACCCTACCAGACACAACTCTTTTTATAACAAACATTTTCTAGTGAAATCCTAACTAAAGTGAAATAAAATTTATAGATAATATAATTGACTCTATATTATAGATAATATAATTTACATGCTTTTTTAAAAAATAGTATAATGCTGTAAATAAAATACAAAATAAGCCCAAAGGAAAGTAATTTATATAATACCTATATCATGTTTGAGCTTAGGCATAGTGGTGCCATATTCCAATTATACATAGAATCCCTGAGAATGCATGAGTTATATGTATAGACTGATACAGATACGTTGGTTTAGGGCCTAAATGCCACAGTGAAGTAACTTTCCCAAGTGTTTAACTCTCAATTTACATGGTGGTTGTAAGTTCAAAGTATATTAAACCCAAGACAAAAAAAAAAAAAAACCTTTGGATTTACATGCAAAATGTTGTTAGGCCCCAGGCCCAGAATAATAAGCAGTTTCTTCACCAAAATGAATCTCTACCAAACATTTGTAATTTGTATGGGACACAGGACAACTTTTAATTGTGTGGAACTGCCCTGTGCATTGCATCATATATCTAATACCCAGCCCCTTATTCTATCCTCCAGTCAGGACAACAACAGAACACCTCTTCTGCAAATTTTAAAAACCCCTTGGGGGTTGATACTGACCCTGGTCTACTATCTTTGAGCTAGCCCAGTGCTGTCCTCAAGATGGGGCCAGGTTGGGTCTTCACTTGCATCCAGCCTATGCTTACATGAGCTGATCCAATCCATTTAAAGGGCTTGGTACACAGTGGACATTTTCTTTCAACATGTGAAATGCACGAAACTTTGACCCCCAAATTCTTCTTCCAGGAATTTGTCCTTGAAGTCATCCAACCAATTATACATACAAACAATGTCTAAAAAAGATACACATCACACTTAACAGCAAATTTCTCTCGGTAAAGAGTTGAGAGATGAGTGTATGGGATAGGGACTTTGACTTAAACTTTCTATCACATAGGTTTTCTTTACAATAAGCATGTTTCACTGTTTATGAAAACAGTAGTTTTTAAATGCCATCTTTACTCAAAAATAATAATAAAGGGCTGAGAATGAGATGATCAACTTCAGTATTGAACCCACAACTTGATTCAGTGACCCAATCAATTGAACACATTAGCCCCAACATATTATGCCCATGTCACTGAAAGACGTCACCTTGACATCGTATTATTTTAAAATCATTTTTTAATCAAATAAAATTAAATATCTATTCTTTGTCTCAATGTGTTCTTACTTTCAAGGATATTCCTAGACCAGTCCATTTCTCTGAGGTCTTTTAGAGCAGAAATAAATTAGTCAAGGGCCTGCCCTTGCAGACTATGTGAGGAATTCTCCAAAGTCAGACTCTTGGGGTTGCCCTGTGAAAGCTGAGCACCATTATTGCTTCACATTAGGCAAAGTGTCAGGTCACAAATTTCACATACCATCTCAAGTTTCTCATTTTTAGTATTTAAGGGACACTAAGAGATATAAATATTCCTGAAAAATCTTCCTTATTTTCTCTTTTCCCCCTGCTTCTTTTTTCTTTCCATTTATTTTTTCTTTCCTATATCTCTACCCCATCCCACCCCATGGGCTCCTTACTAACCACAAACAGCTACTGAAGGGAGAAAGAACTGGAGAAAGGGGAAAGAAAGTCTTCCTCTAGCTAGAAGGTGACAGAAGAAGATTCCAAAGTACTGGAGGCACGGCTTTGACATTAGAATTCTCCTCATTTCGATAATAATCGAAAACTCAGAACTAAAGATTTTTTTTTAAATGACATTTACCAATGGTTCATTTCCCCCCTATATGTTCATTAATAACTTTAACACTACAAAATTATCAAATCATTTTTTTCTAGAGTGCTGTGCTAAGTTGATACATGAAATCGTATCTGGGAAATTATTAATAGCTCCTAAATTAACTTCTCAAATGGGATTTCTACACTTACACTTGTTCTTCTGATGCCTGTGAACCACACACAACACAGACATGAAGTTACCACTGTTTTACTCAATGCCTAACATAGGGAGTATATGAGTTATGTAGCCTTAACACTCAGCAATAAGTTTTGAGGAAAATAATATTTTTAAAGGATAATAAATCATGGGTTTTCTAGATTTTTATGTGTAAGGAAACTATGTCCCCTTGAGTTGAACAAGTAACCCCCAGTGGGCCACAGGCTGCAGCACGTAGTAGCAATGATCACAGGTGGCTCAGTGTCTTTGTCCATTCTGCCTGCTATGACACAATACAGTAGACTGAGTAATTTATAAACAATAGAAATTTATTTCTCACAGTTCCGAAGGCTGGAAAGTTCAAGACCAAGGTGTGACAGAAGAGGTGAATGTTGCGTCCTCACATGGCAACAGGCAACGCCCTTCAAATTCATTTATGAGGGCACTAATCCCAATTCATGAGGACAGAGCCCTCATGATTTAATCACTTCCCCCAAATCCCCTTCTCTTACTACCATCATCTTGGGGGTTAAGTTTCAACATATGAATTTTGGTGGTGACACCGACATTCAGACCATGGTAATCAGTCAACTTATCAGCTGAAAGAGACATGTCATCATGCCATGAACTAAAATTCTTTTCAATATACATAATCATTCATTATATACATCCAGTATTCTTGCTTAAGAGTCTTCAACTTCATTATTAACACATCATACCCTCCTCTATGAGTTTTCTATCTATGCAAAATCAATGCCATCAAAGCTCTAAGATTCACCCCGTTTATTGTTCTTTTTTGAAACGAACAGAATAATTAAAATATTCTATGTAATTTGGTATAACAAAAATCAGTGAACCATTTAATCAAATAAATTATTAATGATAATAAAATCTTTCATTTGAATTTTTCATGAAGCTTCTTTCAGTGTATTTCTACCTTTACAATCTTATTAGACATTCTCAAAGACTATGCAAAGGAACTTAGATTAGTGTCATTCACATCTCACATAATAGAAAAGTAAGGTTGAGAAACGGTAAGTAACAGCCGGGGCCATCAGTGCTGGAGCTGGGGGGGGGGGATCTATATTCCCAGATGTTATGCTCCCAAGTCTCACCTGCATTCAGTCTAAATTGACAGTTGTTTAAACAAACAAACAAATAGAAAGCAATGTAGTACTTTCAATCCTTCAACAAGGCCTGAGCTGTACCTATTTCTTTAACAATGTTTTAGATACACAGACAAGAAAACAAACCCGCAGACCAATCATACACCCCATTGGCTTTTGCCAATTCTCATTTTTACTGGCAGCTGCATTTCAAGGAAAAGCTAGTGAACTGCAGGGAGTAGATAATGGGGGCTCCTCAAGGTATCAGTATATCCAGGCCACTGTGCAAAGCAGATAATCTACAGCATCTGTTTAGAATGGGAGAGACAGCAAAGAAGTCACAGCTGAGCCCCCCCAATCCCTCAAAATGTGAGTGCTTTATTTACAAATCAGCTGCCTGTCCTCTGATTTGAGAATTAAAGAGCCTTCAGCCATGCTGTGGTCCTCTCCATATACTTAACACAGATGCAGCTATAGTATAACACAAGTCGTGGGAGAAATAAAGACAGCAATCATTTATTGAGAGCCTAAGTTCCAAACACCAGGCTGGGAGTTTTATGTACATTGCTTCATTTAATCCTCACAGAACAAGATGGATGATCATTTCTGTTTCTTTTTAAATTTCCAGCTGAAGTTGAAATAAACGATGAACACTAGGAAGAGGGTTCACTCAGAAGGCAGGCCAAGCGACTCTTTAAGAAGTCTATATCTTTTAGTACTATTTTTCTATTATTTGCCATATTTTGACATTATAATACTGCTGCTTGACCTATTTTTAAAAAGTAAAATATTTAGATATTTGTAGCCTTTTTAATTATAGAGTCCTGATGACTAGTTTGTAAGAGTTTAATCAAGGGGGAACAAAAGCTTTATTAACGTACTTTCTCACTCCCCTATTTGCACTATGTGCTTGTTTATTATCTGTTAGAACATACTCCTCATATGGTTTGAAATGAAAGGATGATCCATCTCCTCATTACCGATCCTCTGCTTGGTGATGAAAAACAAAACAAAACATATGAACAAAGGAAAAGTGCCTTCCTGTCATTTCTCAGCCTTCCCTGCGCTGCTCAGCTGGGATGTTAAAGATCGAGGTTTAATGAAAGAAGGTGAGAAGGTGAACAACAAAAAAAAAGCCTTAATGAGCGTATGTTTAGTTATATGGCAAGATCACTGAGATGTGGCAGTGATTTCTTTGTGCTTAATATAATTGAGTACCTCCCAAGGTCAAAGAAGCCCATGGCCCTTCCTTCCTCACCTATCCCTTCCCTACCCTGGCAACTGGCTTCTCCACCTAGAGCAGGTTTCCTGAAATTTAATTTTTGATGGTGGAGTTAAAAAAGATCTCACTTTCCACCACTAACTTGTGGTTCTTGAGAAGCATGCAGAAGTGGTGTGGGAGGTTGTCTTAGTCGCTTGCCTCGCTGGTGGATCATCTCACAAGCAGACATTCAGACCTCACGCTGCAGATGACAGAGCCCCAGACCAATCTCCAGGCTACTGACACTTCCCCTCTGGACTGGGAATGAAAAGGCAAATTCAGATCTAGTGATGTAGAGCCACTGAAAAACAAAATGCTTTATTGCTTCGAAGGAGAGCCAATAACAGCTGTTGAAACTCTAAAGCAATGCTCCGAATTAGAATGAAATCGTGCAGTCACACTATCATTCCGAAAATGTCTTTAATCAGCGAGCGTTCCAGCCCTGTGATATGAGCATCGCACTGAAAATATCAAATAAAACATGAGGGTCAAACTTGGACTGAACCCCCAAAACTCTAACAGAGAGGAATGTTTTTGCTTCACCAGTTGCCAAACCAGGAAATCATTACTCACCATCTGCAACAGACCACCCATTTGGGGAGTCGGGGAGAGGCCCGACAACCAGGACAAGCGAACAACAACAAAAAGAGCCAACCTGGAAGCGCAGCTTTAGGATCAACAGCTATCTCACTGAGGCAGACGTGCTTCTCTCATGCTTTATGTCCGGTATAACTATCAACACTTTGGTAGGCATAAATTGAGAGCTTTCTTTGAAGTTGAAATATGAAGCCTTAACTGTGCTCTCATCCTCTATATTTCACTGAGTGAATAACCTAAATTACACAGAACGGCAGCAAATTGGCTCATCATAGCCCTGTTCTAATTTTAAAAAGATAAAGATCTAAAAAACCAGACAACTGAACACTGAAGGGACTAGCGAAGCCTGGTAAGGGGCTGCCAGGCTCTTTCCCTAGAAGGTCATGGATTCAAATTCGACCTAGGTTTGTGGTGACCAAGGGCCGTTTAACATTTTGTGTTAAATTTATATGTGCCCTCAACATGATGTTCCTAATAGGGCTGCTGACAGCTTGCATTTGTCATTCTTGCTCTCTCAGGAGTATAGTGGATGGCCAATCGCGTGTGGAAACTAAATCATCTCCTCCCACATAAAGGTGATTCTTGCAAAATGTGAACTCCAAGGCACTGAGGAGCGTGTTGCCTTCACACTGCCTGCTGTTTGCCCCTCTTCCAGCTCCCCCAGTCTAAGGGAAGCATACTGCAGCTCTTTGATTGCCAGTCTGAAACCCTGACGAAATTTTAAAGACATTCAAGCAGGCCCACAAAAATGGTATTTGTCAAACAACATGATAACTCTCCCAGTTTTGACAAAGCATTCACTTGCGGTGATAAAATGCCAGGTCACAAGTCAAAGTTTTACTCCATTACTGAGTATTATCCTTGAGCTCTAAATGGAAAGTCAGTATAATTCACCAGCTGCCAGGCTCCAATTCCCTGCCACCACCACTCCCCTGAACAACAACACGGTAACGGCCTGATAGCTGCTGGAGTCACTACTGGAACAGATTTTGAATGACGGGCTCTGTCCACAGGTCACTTTGACCAATCCACAGATTTCAAGTCATTCTGATCCTAGGTTTCTGCTTGGAACTTCCTAGAATTCAGTGAAGAAATAAATCCACCATCAATAAAAAGAGATTTGGGATGACTTAGAGATACGTGTGATAATTAGATGGTGCCTCTTTGTGAAAAGGCAAAAGTTGGCTGAGTTGAGATACTAGATTTCCACGGAGAACCTTCCACAGGCTGTAAATGGGTCCCAACTTCAGATCTGAGGCTGACCACCACAAGTGTATAGAGTCAGTGTGGTCTAGCTGAGTGATGCTAAACAGCTCTGCTGCTCCTAAGCACATTCTGCCCAGCTATGGGGGAGGGTGTCAGTACCCAGGTGAAAAGCCTGTTGCCTGAAAACACTGGAGAAGTCCACCTCCCCCAGGCTTCCTGTGACTGAAAGATGTCCTTATCACCGAAAAAGAAAGAGCTGTCTAGATCCATTCTTTTAATTATGAGCAATCATTTGAACCTATGCTGCCAGGCAGTGAAGAGACTTTGAAGTTATTTCTTGTCAAGTCTTCTGGACACTTAGGAAATCAGAGTCTAGGAAGTCACAACGGAGGGCCAAATTTTGCAAATATTTCCTTCTGCCAACGGGGGAGGTGAGGGTAAATCTAACAGCCATGACCCCTAAAAGAAAAAGCAACAAATGTTGAAGCCTCCTCCCCTTCCCTCTAAATCTCCAGACAGAACGTCTCTGTGCAGAGGTGGGCTAAGGATAGCTGAGTAGAGCCTGCCAGAGGCAGCAGGGTTAAGATCCAGCAGTAATCCCACATCTATCCACCTCTCTCTCGATCATTCTTCAGTTTATTGATGGGTCCATCAGATCTTTACTGATAACTTTTTCCATTTATCTACCTAGTAGAATATGATCATTTCAGCTATGGACTCTATTTCAAAGGGCCATTTGCCTGATGGGAAATACTTTTTCTAGCCTAAAGCGGTTTACTTTTCAAAAATTGAACTAGCTGTCTGCAGGCAGTCTTTAGGATTTGGCTTGATTATTTCCAAAACGAATTTACAGCCTTCTCTCCTCTAGTGCCTTGAACCCACCAATCTGCAGCTTCCTGCCCACCAATTTTCCTTCTTTCCTTGAGAGGCCTGCTTTCCCAGTTCTCTCCACGTAGTCCAAATATGAGGTCCAGATATCTTAGGATTGTTTTTGGGCTGTGGTCAGGGAAGGGAGGATGGCGGAGGTCAGTAAAAGAGGGAAGTGCGGGATGATGTCTGGGACAGACCTTGCCACAATGTGTCATAAAATGAACGCCAAGGCGGCCAAGAAGAGGAGGGCGGGGAACCGAACCAAATGCCTATGGTGGGTCCCTTGTGGCAGATGGATGTGACGTGGCTCCGTCAGGTGGAAACCGTGAGGTCCTCTCCCGACCCAACTCACAAGAGATAAAGATGTCTAAATAACCACGACCGCCGCCGCCACAACCCGGCCCTGGCCACGGGGGCGTGGGGAGGGGGAGCGCCTTCTCTGCTGAAGCAGCGGCTGGGACTTGTTTGTAGGTTCGCAATTCACCATGATAAATGTAAAGACCAATTAAGGTTTGATCCGTGCACACGGGAGGCAGACGGCGGCTGATAGTGGAACCAATTAACGAGCATGTCCCCTAATTCCTACCGCGGCCGCGGAGCGCACCGCGGATCCCCTGGCGCCCGCGGCGGTCGCCCCCAAGCCCTGAGAGCCCCCTCGCCCAGCGAGAAGGTGCGAGGAGCGGGGCCCGAGGAGGCTGGGGAGGGGGCACGCAGGCCAGGGAGGCTCGGAGCCAGCCGCCTACGGAGCCCAACTGTTTGCAGCCGGGGACTGGCGGGTGGGGCACGCCCGGGTGGTCGCGCCGGGCAGGGGTGGCGGGGACTGGAGAAGGCGCCAGCGCCAAGCTGGGCGGCGCCCCGAGGGCGGAGGACAGGTGGCCGCCGGGCCACAGCCAGGTAGCAAAGGGCTCTGGAGCTGCGCGGCAGGGTCCCAGGATTTCTCCTGCTCCCAGGCCCAGTTCGTTGCTGCCCACAGCAGGGGCGGCGTGGGGTGGAGGGTACCGGGCGCGAGGCCGCAACCCCCGGGCCCAGCGAGCCTCGGCCTCTCTCCTCCAGCTCCCCTTCTCCTTCCGGCTCAGCCCCCTGCCCCAGACGTGACCCCCGCACAAGGTGTTGGCGCTGCGCGCTGCCGGGGCGCTAGTGATTAATGGCCCCGAGGTCGGGGGCGGTGCAGGCACGAGCCCCTCTTTGCCAAGCCAGGGTGTGAGGGTATCCGGGAGGAGAGCCGGGTCATGGCAGCGGGGGTCCTCGGGAGCTCCGCAGCGGAGGAGGAGGAAGACGAGAACTAGGTGTCGCGGGCCAGAGAGCTTGCCCCCTCTGGCCCCAGGGCGGGCGCAGCCGCGGGTGCCCTGGCCAAGCAAAGTTTGGAGCCGCGGGCGCCGCGCGCAGGTCCCTCCCCGCGCAGGTCCCTCGGCGGGGTCTGTGCCGCCGCCGCCGCTGCCAGGGCAGGACAAAGGCTCATTAACACGTGATGGGACCGCGCTTCATAAATGGGACTGGAGCGAGAGGGAGCCAGAGACAGAGCGCGAGCGGAGGGAGAGGAGGGACCGCGCGAGCGGGGCGAGGCGACGCGCGCCCCGGCTGGCGAAGACGGGCGGCCCCACGCCGGGCCAGGAGTGGCTAGCGGGAGGACGCAGTGAAGAGCCCGGGAAACGGGCGAGACTCGCCGGCGGCCGGAGCGGAGAGGGCGCCAGTCCCGGTGGCTGTCGCGGGCGGGCGCTAGAGACAGGGGACGCCGGCGCGCGGACCGACTGACTTACTGACCGACCGCCAGAGGCACACCCCGCCCCGCTCCACCCCACCCGCCTCGCCAGCGTCCCGGCGCCGGCGCCGCCTCTCCCCCGCTACTCCCTCTGCCACCCCTTCCTTCTCCACTTCTCCGCCTCCGCCTCTTCTTGGCTCCCGCGGCGCCTGTGCCTTCCCCTGGCCCGGGCGGGGCGCCTCGGCTCCCCGCAGAGCTCTCCGTAGTCAGGGGGGACATTTCATTTCGTTCTAGCAGCGAACCAGCCCCTGAGCTGGGCGAGAGGTGCCGAGGGAGCTTCTGCCCCGAGGACCGGGGGATGCGAAGGGTAAGATGTGGCAGAGTTGCGTTTGGAAATACTTTTTCCGCCTCCCGCCCCCTCGGGTACTGACCAGTGTGGTCCCCAAGTGTCCTTCGTGGAGTTCTTATTCCGTGTGAGCGAATCGTGTGTTGGTGTTTACTTAGCTGTATAGCCCCAGCCTGTTAACTGTGGTCTGTGCTACTTCTGGAGGTTTCTACCATTTACTATTTACTGGATGTGTGTGCACCTGGCTCTCTGTATGCACTGATGTCTGTGGAAAATGTGTACTTGTGCATGTTTGACAAACAGGCTCATGAATTAATGCTTAATGTCTATAAACCGTATCAGCAGCTGAGTCTTCTCAGAGAAATACATCGATCTCTGCACCAAACCTAGAAACTGACTAAAGTAAAATATTAAATGGCATGTAAAGAAATGTATATCAGATAATAAACTTTTGATAAAGAAAAAGATAGCTGCAGGAACCACTTCTCTTTGAGGAAAAACAAATGTGCATTTAACTAATACCTAAATTTGAATGTTGGTGGAGCCATTTAACTCAGAACTAGCCATTAGATGAATAAAGTTGATGTTGCATATTTGAAAGACATTTCTTGCTAAGATGCACACATCATAAGTGGATCACCTCTTGAATGCAAATGTGTTTGCTGTGATAGACGTGAGAAACTGTCGTTTGATCATTTGAAAGTTTAAAAGCAACATGAATGTTTCTAATGGTAATAGATTATTTCTCTGAGATTTTGAACAGATGAAAAAAGCAAAAAAAATTTAGTAACCTATTAATCATTTTGCCTCCCATCTTTTTTGTTTTCCTCCAAATAAGTGCTATTCTTGCCTTTGTTGTTGATTTCTTGATGTATTAATCCTCCTCAGGCATTTAATCCAATAACAGATTAGAATAGATTTACTGGTTTTAAAGGTGCTGAAAGATATCTCTATGGGTCCCATAACTTCTCCTCATTTTTATTACCAAGTTAGTATCTTTTGAACAATGGAGGAAATGCAATTTCTTAGAGGAAACTCAGTGGACATTGAGTATCAGTGGGGTCACCACTGACATCAATCTATTTTGCAGAATATTGAGAAGCTTAGAGCAACCAACCTTTAAGGTTCCCATAGGACTTTGTCTGATTTAAAGTGTTGCTTTTCTAATTCCATCCTACTGACAGTTTGCAAGGGAAGATATACTGATTGATTTTTTTCCCTGTCCTTTTTTTTCCCTTGGTACTCCTTCCCCTCCTTCCCCCCTCCCAACTCAGTTAAGAGCAATTTTATAAAAATGAAAGGTCATACCTAATTTCTAAAGTGAGACAAATTATTTTCTGACTATATCTATACATGAACAGAAGACATGCACCTCTAGAATTTTAAACATTGCGTACTGCAGGTGGTTATTGGTAGGCACAATGGCAGTTACCATAGTTGAATAAGAGGCTTGATATTGGACATTATTTAAAAAAACTAATCCATTTTTGGCCATCAGGAGAACTTACTGTAAATGGACTCTTTTTGTTTCAAAGATGTTTCCCACTCCAGGCGAGGAGCAATCTTGGCTGAGGTATGTATCAAGTGTCTGGTGGGGAGAGGTCTCATTGTGTTCCTAAGTCTCTGTGGGGGTAAAATGATACCACAGGGTGGAAATGCTCAGGTCTGACCTTTCAAAAATAAAATTACTATGCTTGCATACGCATTGTTAGGAAGGCCAATTAGATATTCATGCCCCTGAATTTTAATAACATTAATATATATGTATGTAAAAAGAATGTTATGACTAGAATCTTAAATAAGCCATAGGTCATATTATTTAATTTAGTGTGTAAAGTTTTAAATTCTGGTGAAAATCAGATCTCACATTGGAGTACTGCTTGGCTTTGTTTGTTATCCACTGTTTTCTGTCTTTTTCTGTTACCCTTTTCCCAGTGGACTATGTTCCTCTCTGTCTTGCCAGTGAGATTACTCTTCTCTAATAAGCCTAGCTGCAGGATCAGTGTGTTCTTTTTGGCATTTCAAAATGTTAAAATAGTGAAATTGTTAAATGTTACCAAGACGAAACTGCTGGGAATGAAATTCTCCAAAAGAACCACTATATTTGTGGCATATTACAGTCTATTCCAAAAGAAAACTCCTTGAATTGGTTTACCTATTTTCTCAGGAAGGAAGCAGTCCCACTGATTGTGTTGATAAGTGCTTAGTATGCAGTGTCAGCTTATTAATTACTAAGGCAAAGCCTGAGAAACTCTTTCAAAACAATCCTGTGACATTCTTCTTTGCTTTGACTCAGAATTAACATTAACCACCAGAAAATTTAGACAAGTTCCTTTGGTTGTCTTACATATTAGTGTTTGGAATTAGAATTGGAATACTTTGCTGTGTAAGAATAAACTATTATGAAATGGAACTTATAATAGCAGTTTATAGTTCACCACGCTTACCAAATGTTTCTTACCAGAAAATAGTTGGCCTTATAAGGAATAGGATTATTTCCCATAACTACCTATCTAGGAATGCTGCAAAAAAAAGAGTAACAAATTGAATTTGGAAATACCTAACAAGGCATAATTAGCAAAATTAGATTTGGTTGTAGCTTCTTGAGTTTGGTTAATAAGATGGAGCCTGTCCTTTAGGTTGCTGCCTGGCATTCTTGGGATAATTATGTTAGCTCAGTTGCATAAAGAACACAGATGAGAGCTTTTCATTCCCTGCTAAAAAGGATGCTATATCTCCACCAGTGTAAGTCTGTCTCTTCTATTTTTATATTCATCATTTTCTAATTGAACTGATGACAAATAGTTAGAGTGAAACCAGCCTTTGGTTTTAAATTATTTATAATTCTGCTTTTGACTGTGAAGCAACCTAGACCCAACATTGTTTGAAAGACTGCGCTAGGACCAGGTTTACCTATTGCATATGCATATTTAGAGAAATAGCCAGCTCTGCTGATTTTTCTCTCATTGACTTCAGGTTGGTGGAGAACTTAATAAGAGGGGATCAAAATCAATTCATATACTTTGTATTGGCAAAATTTTAACTTCATAATTTGCCCTCTGAATTTCCAGTTCTTTTCTAATCTTTTCTCATAAAAATGGTAACTTTGTATTATGACTGCATGCATGCTGTTTTTGAAGGGACTGGGGGATTCAACACTTAGTCACTGAATTGTTATTTAATTCTTTGATAATCATTTACTAGTAATTTAATTCACTTATCTGTATATTCTTCGATTAGATTGGATTAACTTTATAACATAAACTCAGATTCCTCCAAAATATTTTGTGGACTAAAAGAAACAATAAATGTCATCCAGAATATATATATATATATAAAATATCAAATTATATACTGCACAAATTTAAACAACTGGATGTATAAATGCACCTTTATATGCATGCATAAACAAACTTTTCCACAAATGTAGATCATGACCAAAATAAAAATTTAGATAGTCACCCTTATATATTTAAATACATAATTCTGATTTTAAATAAATACTGAAAATTTGGGAAAGTGTCCAAGCAGCTGTGCAGATGGACACTGAAGACTCGAGGCCAAAGTAAGTATTCACCTTGAATCAAAACAAGGCTGTTCTTGTTCTCCAGGGTATGTGGAAATCCATTCCAGTCCCATATGTTCTAAGAATCTTGCAAATATGCCAGGATGAGTATCAGTACATTTGATTATAGTTTTATCATAAACACTGATCAGTTTAAGATAGTTTTTACCAGCCTTGCTAAGTTGTTTGTTATTTTTGGAAATTAGAGCTATGCAAGTTGGAAGAAAATATAGAAGGTTATTACCATATCACAAAATGCTTATCAAGATATTTATGTTATATATAACCCATTATAAAGCTATCACAAGTAAGATAAAACTTTAGGAAATTTGTTAAGGGGGTGGGGAAAGGCAGGTTATTTTTAGCAGACCCTATCACTGTTCTTGCTACTATTCAAACTGATGTTAGGTGAACTTATATCTCAAACTTGCCCACATGGATAATAGATATGTTTATGCCACATCAGTAATAATAGGTCAAAGCCATTACATAAAGTAATCAGGGTGATTACGTCTAGTTCTTAACATAAAATATTTACTAAAAGCTTTCCTGGGTCATATTTCTTCACTAAATAGGGTGCCTCATGGGAAAATATGGTATATTTCATTATAATACTTTTGCTAGGACAGTTAATTGCATATACAAATATATTCTTGATCTAGTTTTCACTGATGTTTTCCATATATTTGAAGTATTTTTCATATAGATTAATAATATTGGGATAGCCTCTAATTTAAAAGTTTCACTTGGACAGGTTAATTTAATAACATAGTGGCCATGGAATTCTTGAGGTTCATAGATATGTTTGTATGGGCTTTTGAGGAA
This sequence comes from Lepilemur ruficaudatus, assembly GCA_963574885.1. Taxonomy (NCBI): domain Eukaryota; kingdom Metazoa; phylum Chordata; class Mammalia; order Primates; family Lepilemuridae; genus Lepilemur; species Lepilemur ruficaudatus. The sequence goes on from CAUYRT010040226.1 coordinate 33,043, forward strand.
AGAACTGTTTACTTCCCAAACCTGAGCAACTGGGCCTGGCAGAGTCATCGCTGTTGTTCTGGAAATACTACGAATTCTGTTTTAGCCCCAGCTGGAGAAATTTTCACACCTGCCCTTTAGGAAAGCTTTCAAAGTTTTTTCTTTCTTTGTTTTGTTTTCTTTTGTTTTTTTAACATGTGAGTTGAGACTGGTTAGATGGGAATCATTGTTTTTTAGCCAACTCTTTTTTTAACCCATTGTGCTATGGCATTATATTTTATATTTTTGAATAAGTTTCCTAAAGTAGATTTTGCATTCTTTGAATGTAAGAACTTAAATGTTCCCTTTTCTCCTAACACAATTGGCAAAATAATTTTTCTTTAAGAGTATAACATTTTATTATTTAATGCCTTATTTTTTCACTCTTTGGATTCTTAATTGTTTAGAGTTTGGATTCATTGAATAGAGATTTGATATCTTTGGCTTGATTCCTTACTACCATTATCAGTTCTGAATAGCATTTTTAATTTTTTTTTATTTCAGCATATTATGAGGGTGCAAATGTTTAGGTTGCTTATATTGCCCTTCGCCTCCTTCCCTCCCACCTAGTCAGAGCTTCAAGCGTGTCCATCCTCCAGACGGTGCTCATCGCACTCATTATGTGTGTATATACTCATCCCCTCCTCCCCCTCCCATCTGCCTGATGCCCGATGAATGTTATTCCTATATGTGCACTTAGGTGTTGATCAGTTAAAACCAATTTGATGGTGAGTACATGTGGTGTTTGTTTTTCCATTCTTGGGATACTTCACTTAGTAGAATGGGTTTCAGCTCTATCCAGGAAAATACAAGAGGTGCTGTATCACCATTGTTTTTTATAGCTGAATAGTACTCCTTGGTTAATTTTTTAACTTCAGGAGATGAAGTGCAGTATAGTTTCCTAAATTTGATAATATAATATCTATTTTTTTTCCTACTAGCAAATTCCATGCTATTGCTTTTTAAAGAAAAGCAGAGGCATTTTTCAAAGATGTGCCAGGCAATCTGTTGTGGTAGTTTAGTATACTGACAAATGCTTTCACAAACTGTGTATGTCTATAGTATATTTAAATGCAATTAAAATACAATATAATTAGGAAGTTATGTTTTTCAAAGTTTATGTTTAAATGGGAGGGTTCCCCTCTTTCCTTCATAATTTCTTAATCCGTTCTTTTAGACTACTATCTTTAGAAAAGAAAATTGGAATCAATATGAGTTCTGCAAATTGAGTTAAGTTATAAGGAGTGTTATATTCCACCTGGTGATAAATTCTAGCATGATTTTTTTTAAAAAAATGTTTTTAAGTTTTTTTTAAAATAAATTTCTACTTGGACATTTGTACTAGGTAATTTCATAACATTGATTTCTGTTGGTCAAGAGGCTAAAACTGATGTTTTTAATATAGCAAGTAAATCAATATCATTGATCTCCCCAAAAATGATTATTTAGGTAGTATGTATGCATTTTTCACTTTTGTTTGCTTTTAACTCAGCTATATTTGATCAATCAAATTTATTTATTCTTTATAAGAAGGACTTAATTTAATGTCACTGTGATCTGAGTATTTTGGTTTATTCCACGGTGGCTGATTAAATGGATCAGATTTTCAATTAATTTAAATATGTTGCTACCAGAATTTGTAAATTTTTTCTCTACATTTTGTACAAGTTGTGGTGAGCAAGCAATATGTATATAGAGAAGAAGGAAAACTGGACAATTTAACATATAACTAAAGGAAGCTAAGCAATGGGTTGTCCAGAGAATTCTGTATCTCTGCGTATGCGACCGTTTGACTTTGGAAGATATATGCTACTTTTGGAAATGACGTCAAACTTGTTATAAATAAAAAAGGGGAAACCTTTGAATGATTTTAGTCCTCAACTAAGGTAACTAATTATGAGTAATCTGTGATCCATTTTTATTGATGAAATAATTAGAGAGGGAACAGTTTGCCTAGAGTCATACATTTAAGTGCTCTGTGATACATTACTATGTATTTATAACTTTTAGGTATTTTTGAAAGATGCCAACTATAAGTAATATAAATTATATAATTATCAGAGTGATTTTGTAAGATAATTTGCAGCAGATTTGTATTACTTGGGCTGACTGCAAAATTTCCATTTTAGTTTGTCATTGTCTGGGTTCATCTCTTGTGATATATTGTTTTATAGTTTTGGGAAAAAGAAGAACAGAAACAGAAATATTTCCAGCTTAAAAGAAATAAGCCAAAATGTTCATTACTTTTACTCGTTTTCTGTTCTGTTATGCTCAGTAATAGTGGGTTCCTTCAGAGTGGTACTGAAAGAAGTGGCTTAGCAGTCCTACAAAGCTTTGCACTGACTTTGTAATAGAATTAGGAGAAAATGGTGTAGTGCTCTTACTTTATGTCTGCATACTGTGCATACATTACATTTTGAAGCCGCTTTCCTTTACCAGACAAAATATGCAATAAGTTTCCTGAAAAAATCCAGAGAAGCCCTGAACTGAACTGAAAACTGAACTGTATACTGAAAAACCTTGAGAGATTCCCCACTCCTTATGCTTGTTTTCTGGCTAGGCTACATTATTCTTTTCCCGCCAAATAGGAATACCTTGGTTTTAAAGATCTTCCGTGGAAGGCTACTTTAAAATGAGCAGGCTCCCTTGACAATCCTTCCAATGATCTAAAAACCTATACTCACAGAATATTCCTTCTTCTTATCTAACCTCAATTGTTCTTAAAAGTTAACTTTATTCCTCCCCACCTCATTTAGTCTTTTTCATAGGTCTCATAATCTTTAATAGTAGTTCTTAAACTTCAGAGTGTGTTAAAGTCTCCTGGAGGCCTTGTTAAAAGCATAGGTGCACCCCAACCCTAGAGTTTCTGATTACATAGATCTGGTCTGGATCCTGAAAATTTGCATTTCTCATAAGTTTTCCAATGCTGCTGCTGCTGCTGCTTGGGAGACCACGCTTTGAGAGCCACACCTATAGAGTAACCCTGCATGCCCTTAGAAACCGCTATGTGACCTCTCAGACTGCTCTTTAGGATGTACACTAGAATTTCCAGCCTGTATGCACCTAGCTTATTTACTAATTCTTTATCTTCACATCACCTTTTCTGAACATTCCAGTTCCTCAGGATCTCATAATTATATCACACAAACCCTAAGAAGGGTTTGACCTTGAATGAATACAGTAGAACTACCTCATGGTTTCAGTGACATAAAAATTCTGCACTTGTATCCAATTTGCAGGCTTTCTTCTTAATCACAACTACATTTCCAAAGCATATTCTGCATTGCTGTTGAAACCTTCTTCCAGTTCAGTTTGTATATAATTATTTGCAGCTTGAAAGAACATTTTTCTGTTTATGTCTTGCATTGTTAGCACACACTGAAGATTTTCTAAACATTTCAACTAAAGTAGGTGTTACATAAGTACCTAGTTTTTAAAATCATGTTTGAAGTAAACCCTGGGTTTACACAATAATAAAATATCTTTATTTTCGTGAGAGAATGATAGGAAGGAAATTGAACTATTTAGAAAGCCAAAGCCACTGTGTCCTTAGTTTCTGTGAGTATTTGAACCTGTATTCACTTCTCTTGTGAAATATCCATTTTAGTCCCTGTAATAATAGAGAATAATTTTTCATTCTTTTTCACCACAGAGTTACAAGCTGGGTTAACGATTCCATATTTGAAAATTGGAAAGCCAAATATTTCATAAAATAGAAATTAGTTGAGTTTGTATTAGAATTGATTTTGGGCTCCTGAGACCTCCCCTTTTACTTTTAACATCTCTTGGTATAAACATGTTTATTTCCAGTAGAACTACTTTCCTTTACTCAGTCTTAATTACTTTCTTAAGGCAGAATTCCCAATATTCACAATTAATTTTTGTCAATATATTAAATTTGCTCAATGCCCTTTTGCCTCAGAAAAGTAATTAGAAATTTGGTTTTTGTAGGCGGTAGTAATAACCCATTTTAACCATCCATAACATACTTTCTTATTTATATTTTAATTAATTCAGTTGTAAAATACATAAAATGTTGTAGCAGGAGGAGAAGTTGCTCAACCAAAGCAAGAACTATGTCCACTAAATGGAATAACAGATTGATTCCCAAGGGCTTATAAAAGCCACTCCATCTAGTGGCTGAATTTTCATATAACTTGTCTTGATAAGTTGTTTTGAAAACACACTTGCAGATAGAGAAATCTATATGGAAAAGATCAATGCATATTAATGTGCATTTTGGGGAAGAAAAAATCCATTGTAATAAAAATTTTATATATTATCTTTAAAGGTCTGTCAACGGCATATAATTAGGATTTATTCAAGGTTGTGCGTGTCACAAAAATCACAAAAAGTCTCTTTATATATCGTTGTTATGTGACTAAACATTGTGATTCATAACACATACTCAGGCTGTACAAGATTCAGAATAAAAAGTAAATACCTAATCTTTTTCCATATGGTGCACTTGCCATCAATATAACTTCTATTTGATACTGAGATAAAAGATCCCGGGGTAAATAATTGTTGATGCATTTTATGTAATTTTCCCACTTAGGCACTTTTTCAGATTGTTGTTTGTATGAAACCAAGACTCAAGTTTAATGCCCTAATGATCAGCTAGCTGGCTTTATGCTATGGAAAACTGTGCATAGTTAAAAGCCATTCTGTTAAATTGGATCTGCAATGTTGCCAATGCATGCCAATGTTTATTTAATAAATAGGTATTGAATACCTACTCTGTGCCAAGCACTGTGCCAAACAGAGGACCTGCCAAGCCATATAAGATGGATCCTAGCTCTCAAGGTGTTCATGGTCTGAAGGATTCATGGCATGAAGGTGTTCATGCTGCAGGATGGCTCAGCATTGCCCATCATCTATCCTGGGAGAAAACCTCAAAGCATATATAGAAGAGGATTTACACAGCCCAATATTAAATATATTCCTATTATATGTCTTCATATCCTATCTAGTCTTTCATCTGTGGGAGGGGAAGGACAGGTGGATGAGCTTTATTTGATAGGGTGGAGTGGAATAGAGAATCATTTCCCTTGTTTCCTTGACCTGACCCACCTCTATTACACAGGTGTGAAAGAAACATGGATATACTTCAGAGGTCATATATTACAGAAAATGTTCATGGCTTAGAACATAATGTCTACAGTGCTAGGCACAGAATACATGCCCAATAAAAATGTATTACATGAAGCATATGAAGGCCTGTAACTTTATATCCATCAGCCACATTGCTGTAGTAACACAGCTTTATGCCCATTGGGCATTGGGTATCTATAACAATCCCTCATTTGATGGAGCCCTGCTAAGTTTTATATAATTTATCTACCTTGATGCCAGCCAAGAACTTAGAAACTGGCCACAGAGAGTCTTCTTCCCTCTGGATCTGAGAAAAACACAGTGCTCAGGGTGGGAAGCTGAGTGATTTCGAGGGAGCTTGGATTTCTCCATGTAAGGAATAGATGTTTCATGCTTTTGTTTACTAATAAACAACCATGATGTCCATTCAGACCTAAAGAAGGTCTTCATGTCTCACTGATGTTGCAGAAAGTGTCATTATCATCTACAATCCTGACACTTGACTAGTGAAGCAAAAAAACAAACAAAAAAAATAAAAGCCTTTTCTTACTTAAAAAAAATAGTGGCAAAGATGACTTACACTTTGTTTATTATTTGCCAATAGTTACTGCAAACACAGTGCTAATGCAAGGTTAGGACTTATAGCTTATGGTTACTTGTCCTACTCTGTTCTTGAAGATCACGGGACAAGGATGTTGCAAGTGCTATAAACAGCCGGTTTACTGTCAACAGATCATTCCTTCAGATTTCAGTTGTTCAGTGTGTAAAATTATCATGTACTATTTATGACCTCTTTTCCTAAAAGCAACTCTTCTCCCTTCCTTGAAATGAAAGAAAGGGTGTCTTATTAAATGGTTCTTAGACCTCCGTGTTAAGAGCAGGGACTTTGGGTAACGCAGACCTGGTTGGAAGTTCCTACCCTCCCCCTCTAGTTGGAGACCCCAGGCAAAACACTTTTTACCTCTCTGAGAGTCAGTTTTCTTGTGGGTAGAATGGGGATTGTAATAGCACCATAATATTTATGTAAATATTAAGGAAAAATACGTACGTTTAGCATGATGGCTGGCACATAATAACATTCAAATATTTCTTAGATGGAAATATTTGGGAATTAGGATTTTCTCTATTGCACATTTACTTGCCCGGATTCTGTCAAATTTGAACCTGGAGAAATAAAGGTTGGCTTTTAGTTGGACTTAATTCGCACACTCACAGATTGAAAGAGAAAATACCGCTTCATTGATAGATGAAGGAAGAAAAAGTTGTGAAATCCATGCTGTGCAATTGGATATCATAGAGCATACGTTTAACTATTGCTATGGAATCCTCAGTAATGAACTGGAAAGACAAGAGCCTGTTTATTGGGTTCTACATATTTTTTGGACCAGGATAATATATCACTTTCTACTTTTAATTGCCAAATCTTAAATGCAAGATAAAGACAATCTCGTGGAGTATTTTGTATGTGGACCATGGCTTTTACTTAATTGAACACTTTGCATGTTCTCTGTTAGGGGAAGGCCACTTTAATAATTGCTTTCTTTGCAGACTATGCAGAAAAGGCATCTCTCTCAAGGAAAAGGCCAAAACACTTAGTAGGAGGAAACATCTAATATCTAATCAGAAAAGCAAAATTAAATAGTAAATGGAATTTGTTACACAAGTCAACAAATGATTTCATTTATGTCATTAATTCATTTTTGCAACAGGCTTTTTTTTTTCATAGCAGCATCCCCAAATAGAGCCTAAGCCAGTGTAATTTCAAGGCATCATTTTCTTGAGCCCTGAAATTAAGTCTTAACAAGCTTTTAAATGTTAATTAGCATATTTCACATTAGATTTGAACAGAAATATAGCCTCCTGTCTTAATTTCTTTAATTCATATTAATTTATATATTTTTATGAAAAGTCTAACACTCACATTGTTAGTAAAGAATAGACCAGAGAAATGAATGTATTAAATAACTTCTATTTTACATTGTAAACTGTATGAAGAGTGAAAGTTTGAGAGCAAACCGAGCATTACCTGCATAATGGAATTTTCTTTTATATATAGGAAAAGAAACTGATGTTAGGTACAGGGAAGAAAGATCATATATTTTTGTCTGAAATCTAAGGATAATTAAGTTAATTCTTTATCTCACTTTGCTATAGAAGATGATGCAAAAAGTGACCAAACTATGCTAATAATTCCAAAACTGTAATGATTAGGTGAGAGTTAGAAAAGACTCATTGCTCCTTTAACTGGAGTAGAAACATTTTTCATCCAGTTATAATATTGGCCCATGACATCTGCCATGTGTATTGAGGACGTGACTTAGACATAATGTAGTTATAAGAGTCAACTAAAATTTTCCTTACTAACTTTAGAGAACTGCATTAGCAAGGTATTTTTCTTAATCAAATTAGTAGAAACCAGACTTGTTCCCACAAATGAATGGAAAATAACAAACACACATCCACTGGGACCTTCATTCTCTTGAACCTTTTCATAAGTCTCTTTTATGAGTCCAGCAAAGCAGAACAACGCACAACCAACAACACAGGGAAAAGAACAAAGTTAAGCAAGGGCCTGGGACTCCTGCATTTGACATTGTAGACTCTTATCAGTTTAAACACTATGAGCTTGGCATTTTCTCTTTAAAGCATTAACGAACTTAGAATGTTAGAGAAGGAGTATGGTGGGCCGATACAGTCTATAACTGTATCAGGGATTCACAGTCTTTCTGGTGCTTCTAGAGGGTTTGCTGCTTTCCTGGGTGTCACATCCTGCAAGGAGCAAATACCAGCCTACTGTCTATTCCACCAGACATGCTATGCAGGCCAGAACCACAAAGATTTTGACTCCAGATGCAAGTGATACATACTTAAATTATTGGAACATCTCTCTAAAACAAAGAAAGTCTTCAGTGGGGCTAAAACTAAAATAACTACTATTAAATTATACTTATGTAGAAATGGCTCTAATTCTATTTGAAGTTTTGTTTTGAGGACTTACTCCATGCTCTGCCTAATCAGAAACATGGATGTTTTATACCCTTAATGGTTATATAATTGAAATAAAGATATGGACTCTGGATAAACACTTTTTAAGAAAAACTGTGTAGCTGCCATGCCCATAAAATTCCTTTGATGATACCATAACCTGGTATTTGATATATATGGGTTTTTTTTTTTTGATGGAGAGACAGGTTTGCATGTAGAGAGATGGACAAAAAAAGTAGTTGATGTTACTCTAAAAATTGAAGTGATTTAAAAAAAATAATAAATTAAACACATTAAAATATTTTTATTATTGATACTATGAAGGAATGATTTATATAGTTTAAATTGTTAAAATATGTTGGCTATATTTTTAAAAGGAGAATTCTAGGAAAATTCCCTTAAATGTCATTCAGTCATTCTTTAATGATAATAAAAACCAACTGCTTCTTTAATAGGTGCATCTACACATCTTGCTAGAAATTTCCAATTATGATTTTCCCAGTAGCAAACAAAAACAAAGTTAATGGCAGCCACATCCCCAAAACCTAAGCTATGTTATTAATAAACCCTCAAAGAAAATTGTTGATGCAAAAAATAATGTGAAAATTACTGTAATAATCCAAATGTGGAAATAAAGAAGAGAATTATTAAAATGCAGAGAACAGTTTTCTTGCCATGGTCCTATTAACTGTTAAAATAGCCTGTGCACAGTGGTATTTTGACATTACTGAGGTCCTTGAACTACACAAAATCTGTGTATTTTTAAAACTGCATTCTTTAATTAATTTGGCTTATATTGGGCAGAAATTACTCTATTAATTTATAACCACACCATGCCCTGGCTTAGGTTTTAACAAGCTAGTTTGTCTTAATGAAAGTGCTTGGTTGCATTAAAATGGGAAATTCTGATCACATATGTGATGATCTTAATATAGAGTAAATCACAGGAACACATGTTTTTGCATTACCGAATTAAGGTCTGTGATCCTTTGTCTTTACTGAAGAAGCTTTATAGCTCTTCCAAATACTGACTAAAATTTTAATCCTTAGGGCCATGCGCATAGGCAGATTTAGTTAGATGAACTGGGCTAGGAAATAGTGATTTAGTAGGAGGTAGTCTTAATTACTATTGGCAAAATGCCTTAATTTGTGTTTTTAAGAGGCTAGAAGAGTTGAATATAATATAAGATGCAAAATGGCTTTAATCTAATTATTGTTAATCCTTAACACAGCACACAACATCTAAAAACACTCAGAAGTCTGAGAAACATGGATTCCTCGAAAATCTGTCATATTCTGGGCAATTTACTTAACATTTAATGGCCTCCATTCCCTCATCTGTGAAATGGGAATTATAAATAAGCACCTGATAAGATTGCCATGGCAATTTAGTGATAGAATATATGTAAAGTTTCTCAAATTCCTGAATATAATAGACATTCAATAAAGGCTCCCACTCCCTCACCCATGTATGTATCTTCTATTTGAGTCATGTTTACAGTGCTGAGACAAAAATGAAATTGAATAAGCAAGCTATGATCTGATTAAAGCAATGAATGTTCTTGAGATATAATTTATAGTATATATTATAATAATTAGTATATATCATATATTCTTGAAATATAATTAGTATATAGTATATAACAAAGAACCATAGTACTAAGTAATGATGATAACAATATTTATTGAAGAACAGATGCAAACACAGAAAAATATTAGAAAATTTAGTACGTGCCATTATAGTACTCAATTTGGGTATTCTGGGAGCCCCAGAGACGGCACTTCATCCCCATGAGAAGCAGGAAGCTACAGAGAATCGTGACATTGAACTGATGGGGAGAAGTTGACCAGGCAGAGGGAGAGAATGGGTGTTTGGACAGAAGAGTATAAGAGGCAGTGGGAGCAAAGGCATTGAGGTGAAAGCAATGTTTGGTGTGTTTCTAGAACTGGGATCCATCTTGTACAGCCCAGGTGGTAAGGCTGGGATGGCGAGAGGAGGGTTGAAGAGACAGGTAGGGGCTGGATCACAGAAGGCTTTTTACGGGACTTCATCCTGTAGGTGTGCTGGTGGGAGGTGGAAAGCTTTCCTGCTTGAGCAGAGCAGAATGTGGAGAGGGTTGGGGAGGACAGCGAGGGTCATAATTGGAAAGGCACTCGGCTGGGCTGGAACATGGAGGCGAAGACAAGAGCTGCATGTGTGTCTGGAGAGCATGGGACTGAATGGGAAACTGCCTGAAAGTTTGTACTTGGCCTTGAGGGCAAAGAGGGGGAAATAGGGGAGTCACTTAATCAGCCACACATTTGTGAAGATCACTCCAGCAGCTGGTGGCAAGTGACCAAAAGGGAGTAGGACCAGAGAAAGGCAAAAAGACTGGTGAGGAGGCAGGTGCCCCAATTCTGATAAGCGGTGGCGGGAGCCTGAACTTGGAGGTGGCAGGGGATGGGAAGACAGCCGCATTTGGCACTTTATGCCTGTTCCAAATTACTCTTTTAAAAAATCATGACACTTAACATATTAATTTTAAAAATATTTTCTTTGTATTCTGTCCCCACCCACGCTAATGCTACCTATTCTTGGCATAAACATCCTTTCCTTGGGGAAGCCTCCATCCCCCTAGCCTGGATGCTCCCACAGGGTCCTGTGTCTCCAGTCTTAGCTGTCTCTATGCTTTCTGCTAATTACGGGGTCAGCTGTCTGTCTTCCCTGCTAGATTGGTTACTTCATGTGGGCAGGGACTCTCTTGATGCTGTCAAGACACTAGTGTCTAGTACAGTGCCTGGCACATAGTGGGTGCTCCATAATTTGTTAAATGACTAATACATTGATAAGCAAATTATTAATTCAGATAGGTAGGCTCTCTGTATTCTAGTAGAAGGACCCAACACTTTTTAATTTGTCCCAAGGTAATGACCATCTTCCCCCCTCCCATACAATGTGCTATGTTAGGAATAACAACAATTAATAAATAATGGTTTTCACCCTGTACTTCTAATTTTTGTTAATAAACTAAAGAGATGAATAGCCATATGTTAAATAGCCATTTATAAACAGTAAGATCAGTTCTCTGGCTGTTTATTTTGAAAAAGAACCAAAGTGCTTAGCTTTAGAATTGAAGAGCCCTTCAAATTTGGGCTTGGTCATTTGCATGGAAATTTGGGATGCCATTGGGCCTGTCTCCTGTCACCAGGCAGGCTGTGTCCCCACCCTGCTCCTTGTGGCTAATGCTATCAGGAAGCAGCCTCCATCGTCACTCCTTCCTAGTGGTGAAGATCTTAGTCTTCCCTTAAGCCTCAGTGCAAGTGTGGCCTTTGTGACCACGTTTTTGGTTGGTGGGGACATTTTGGAAGTTTGTTTCAGCTACCACTCAGGCCAAACCTCCCTTTTTCTGGGTGGGGAAACTTGCTGGTGGAGCAGAACTTCTCTCCCTGGTATGGAGCTGCCTCTTGTTCCCACCAGCCTCCTCCTCTTCCTCACTTACAGACACAGACCACACAACGCAACACCTGATTCTACATGGTCTTGTTCTTCAGTTGTCTTTTACATTGGGTCTTATATGTCTGACAAGGTAAAGTCTTGAAGAGCAGAGGCCATGTGATACATCAGCTTTCCCCAGCACCCCCTGGTATCAATATGCTGTGTATATGTGACAATAGAAGCCAAGCCAGGTAGTAAACACTTCCTGACACAGCTGTGAAATATACATCGTCCCCAAGTCAACCGTGGAGGTCCATACAGGATTCACACAGTGACTTCAATCCAGAGAGCCTGGCTGATGAAAGAATTGTATGTTTCTCATATATGCCACTCCATCCCCTAACTCTGGGGTGCTTTTCTCTGAGTGACTGACTCATTTGGTTGACTGAATCTGACAAGGACATGACCTTTGTTCAGAGACAGGAATGAACTACCATGACGGTGCATGGTTGCAATGTTTATAGTGTGCTGCTTTGTTTTTATTCTCCAGGTTTTCTTACCATTCAGCTTATTTGTTTTCCTTTCTATTAGGATTCCTTCCTGTGGGTCTCTTTCCCAGTCATTTTGAGTTTGGCCTAATTGAAGACTGAGGTTATGAAGTCGATCCTAGATGGCCTTGCAGATACTACCTTCCGCACCATCACCACAGACCTCCTCTACGTGGGCTCAAATGACATTCAGTACGAAGACATCAAAGGTGACATGGCATCCAAATTAGGGTACTTCCCACAGAAATTTCCTCTAACTTCCTTTAGGGGAAGTCCCTTCCAAGAAAAGATGACTGCAGGAGACAACCCCCAGTTGGTCCCAGCAGACCAGGTGAACATTACAGAATTTTACAACAAGTCTCTCTCCTCCTACAAGGAGAATGAGGAGAACATCCAGTGCGGGGAGAACTTCATGGACATGGAGTGCTTCATGATCCTGAACCCCAGCCAGCAGCTGGCCATCGCTGTGCTGTCCCTCACACTGGGCACCTTCACGGTTCTGGAGAACTTGCTGGTGCTCTGCGTCATCCTCCACTCCCGCAGCCTCCGCTGCAGGCCTTCCTACCACTTCATCGGCAGCCTGGCAGTGGCAGACCTCCTGGGGAGCGTCATCTTTGTCTACAGCTTCGTTGACTTCCACGTGTTCCACCGCAAAGATAGCCACAACGTGTTTCTATTCAAACTGGGCGGGGTCACAGCCTCCTTCACGGCCTCCGTGGGCAGCCTGTTTCTCACAGCCATCGACAGGTACATATCTATTCACAGGCCCCTGGCCTATAAGAGGATCGTCACCAGGCCCAAGGCTGTGGTGGCATTTTGCCTGATGTGGACCATAGCAATCGTGATCGCTGTGCTGCCTCTCCTGGGCTGGAATTGCAAGAAACTGAAATCCGTTTGCTCAGACATTTTCCCACTCATTGATGAAACCTACCTGATGTTCTGGATCGGGGTCACCAGCGTGCTGCTGCTGTTCATCGTCTATGCATACATGTACATCCTCTGGAAGGCCCACAGCCACGCTGTCCGCATGATTCAGCGCGGCACTCAGAAGAGCATCATCATCCATACGTCCGAGGATGGCAAGGTACAGGTGACCCGGCCGGACCAAGCCCGCATGGACATTAGGTTGGCCAAGACCCTGGTCCTGATCCTGGTGGTATTGATTATCTGCTGGGGCCCTCTGCTTGCCATCATGGTGTACGATGTCTTTGGGAAGATGAACAAGCTCATTAAGACGGTGTTTGCATTCTGCTGTATGCTCTGCCTGCTGAACTCCACCGTGAACCCCATCATCTATGCTCTGAGGAGCAAGGACCTGAGACATGCCTTCCGGAGCATGTTCCCCTCATGTGAAGGCACTGCACAGCCTCTGGATAACAGCATGGGGGACTCGGACTGCCTGCACAAACATGCAAACAACGCAGCCAGCGTTCACAGGGCTGCAGAGAGCTGCATCAAGAGCACGGTCAAGATCGCCAAGGTAACCATGTCTGTGTCCACAGACACGTCTGCTGAGGCTCTGTGAGCCTGATGCCTCCCTGGCAGCACAGGAAAAGAAATCCTTTTTTTTTTTTTTTCCTTAAAGCTCAAGATCTAGAAGAGTCTGTTGTCTCATCGGTTATATTTTTTTAAGTTTACCATGCTCAGTGAAAAGATGATTGTCACCGTGATCATTTATCAGTTCTCTGACGTTTCAATAGTTTAGGTACTCAAACTCCATTCTCCAGGGGTTTACAGTGAAGAAAGCCTGTTGCTTAAGTGACTGAACGGTCCTTCAAAGTCTCAATGAAATAGGAGGGAAACCTTTGGCTACACAGTTTGAAGTGTAAGTACCCATAGAAAAATATCATCAAATGAGTAATGCCTTTGTAACCACAACTTTCATTATAATGTGAAATGTATCTGTCCATACTATCAGAGATGTCCATTTTTACAACAGTAATAGTACTAAAGTAGACATATTTTGTAAAATGTGTTGTGTCCTGTGAGATGTGTATCAGTGTTTATATTATGTTATTTATATTTGTCTAATTCAGCAAAACTGAAAGGTAGACTTTTAGGAGAACAATGGAACACATAAGCAGTGGACATATGCCAATGAGACTCCTTTTTTTATATTATTGCTCATGATATAACTTTAGAAAACTTAATATTTCTTCAGATATCTCTATTTGACACTGAAATAACCATAAAGATTTATTTTTCTGTTAATACGACAAGAAGAATTTGAAGACTTCAAAGTATTGAGCAGAATTCATTGCCACTTACCAATTTATTAGTCCTGCATTTTCATAGGAGGACATTTATTATCTTCTGGACTATAGCTGTTCTGTTGAGTAATGGATTACAATCAGAATGGAAGAGAGAAAGCATACTGACTTTTTTGGGTGATATCTCTGACTTTCTTTAGTCTTTAGCTATTACTGGGTCTCTTAAGACAGCATGTGTCAATCTTAATGTATATTGTTACCACTGTGCAGTTGCTGTTTACTTGAAGAGTATTGTATTCTTATATTCCAGGTGTAAGTAGATTTCATGCCTGGGTGGCCAAACAACAGTCTTCTGTTTTTTTTTTTTATTGAAAAGTATTGTCTGGATCAGTAAAATTATACTATGTGTGAATGTGAATATAAATGTATGTATGTGTGTATTTCTATCTTGTAAGTGTTACAGTAATGTCATAAAGTGAGAAAACTGTGACCAAGTGTAAACTGTATCACTTGCTGCACTCTTGCACATGAATTCAGTTTCTAAAATTGAGTTCTTCCAGAAATCTTGTTGATAGGAATAGTGACTATAACCATTCAGAAAATTCCCACTCCCAGCCCTCCTTAAGAGATTGGGTCAAGCATTACTAAACTGATCTTTAGGTATTACATAAGACCAGTGTTTAACAAGGAATAATCAATGACAGACATTCAAAAAAAAGGCTTGTATTTATAATGTTATCGGGAAATGAGAGTGTTTTGGTTTCTGGGCACCCAGTATTGATCAAATCCATGGACATGAAAGTCATTAAAAGGAAGATAGTTCTGCAAAACAAAACAAAGAAACAAATGGTAACATTTTTCACTTGTGTGTGTAGGTTATGCCATCCCAGTTTAAGTAGTACTGTACACATCACAATAAAGTAGGACTGCCACACCTAGCCCATGTGGCTAAAAAGGCCAAATCAGACAGTGGATGAGACAGAAAAGAGCAGCAAAGAGCTGACATACTTGGGACTGGGGCCTAGAAAACACGCTGCTGCTGTGCGTCACCCAGATGCCCTTGGTGGCAGCCCGGTGCTCAGCTTTGTCTGGGTAGGTTTGGGCTAAGGAATAGACTTCCCTGCTCATGGCCAGCAAGATATGCTAAAGCATGAAGATGACGTACTCTCTTTCTTCTTATGACCCAGTCTCGTACCCCTTACTAATGCCGTGGGTGCTCAGAGTTGGGCCCTTTTCTAGTAAGGAATGCTATTGCCACTTGATCCTGACAAATTTTACCTACAATCCCTTCTCCTCATGCAGATAAATCATGACTCCTACAAGGCCCCGAGGCCTGCATAGCATGAAGGAAGTGGAGAGCTAGCATCTGTGTGTCTGGTGATTTCTAGCTCTCAAGATACGCAAGGAGCCTGATAGGGCAGTGCCCGTTTTGCAGTTTATGGCCTAAGGCAGAGTGAGGTCTGTGGACCAAGCGGAGGTGCTGTCAGTGGCTGTCCATCCGTACAGCTGGAATCTGCTCGCTGGTTCCCCCATTTTGACTCGCTGTGATATGCAGATGAGGGCTCAGGGTGCTAGAGATTACTAAGATCTCTTTAGAAGGAAAGATGATTATTTATGAAAAAACTCACCAGGGTCTAGTTTCCATTTAAGAATTGCCAGTCTTTTGTCCTGCATCACCCCGAATATTAATCCACACATCTCAGATCTCACCAGGCAGTTCCAACTCTCCTCTCACAACTATGAAGACTTCGTGGAGATGAAATTCTTGTTATAGGTAGAAAAACTTCAGGATTCATTTTTGTGCATATGCAATGTAGATTTTGTAGTGTGTTGTGCTTTCAAGATCTAAATCATATATAATCAATTAAGGGACAATGGGGCTGACAGCACTAAACTTGGTGCTTACTGATATTCTAAGAAATATCTGTGAAATATCATCATGTATGTATTATACTACCTTCATTTAAAAATGTTTAAAATTAGTTGAATTCACTTTGACATTTTTCATATCATTTCCTAACCCAGGTGGCTAAAATCTTCTCTTCTATTAATATACTCATCAGGATGAACATTTGTTAGTATTCATTAATTGGCCCCATAATTAGCTCCATTAATTCAAATGTAATTTAAATTTAAGTACGTTTTATAAGGTCTGACGTCAGAGGCATCTACTTTCCTCTGGGGATAGCATGTTTGTCCTGACCATGCATTTTGCCATCACGCAGTCTTCAGAAAGGGCCAAATTCCCAACCTGCTCAGTTTCTTCAGAGTAATGATAAATCAGTCTAAGACTAACAGTTTCTTTCAGACAAGGAGGGCTGTCTCCAAGAACCTCTAATTTTTTATTACATATGAAATATATGTAAAAGAAATATGGATCTGGGAGATGCTGCAGACATCTGCTTACACTTGAGATGATTCCCAGGCCTGCCCTTGAGTAAGGACTATCTGGTATTAAATGTTAAGGAATTTTTTGCCGCCTAAATCCACTCTGCAGGAAATATGCCCAACCACCAGATGAGAATTAGGCCCTGGATGAGTAGCACTCTAGTTACTGTCCTGTTGATTAATTTCTGCCATTACGTGTCCATAAAAGAGACCACCAGTATCATGCACAAAATTGGATTTCTCATACTCTGGCTGTACATTTGTATGATATTTTACAATCTCCTAAATGCTAGACAGTGGCTATTAACAATTGTCTTGCACTGGCCTTCTGATGAAATGTTAACAATGCCTACTGTAATATAGACAACACATTCTATCTACTGATTTGGGCTGAATGTATGTAAATAGGTTTTCAAAAAGTCAGATGTTTAAGCAGTGGCCTATTGATCAGTAGTTTTCAGATAGGAGAGTTTCTTTACATTGCTGTGGCATCCTAAAAGCTATCTTCATGTAAACTTACTATACTAGGCCTACTGGGGATCAGATGCCCCAAGAAAGGAAACCTTTTCTTGTAATAGTATGAATCAAGATACCAGATTATCTGGATTCTTATTTCCAATGTTTCAAGTGGAAAACAACTCTTTATTGTCTGTAAATCTAACGTGGGAAACAACTCTTTATTGTCTGTAAATCTAACATGATTACTTTTCCTCTTAGAAGAATATTGTATTGTTAGGTGTTTGTTGAGCTGGTAACATCGTTGCAGCCGCTACAATATCTTCGTTAGTGATGTGTATAATACTTTGTATACAAGTACTGGTAAGATTGTTATTAAATGTAGCTTCAGTCATTAAATTGCAATAGCGAAGTAGTACTTCTGTAATATTTACAATGTATTAAGCCCATAGTATATTTTATTTCAATGATGTAATTAAACTGTTATTTATTCAAAGACAAAACATCTCATCATGTCTATTGTCCAAAGTTACCTGGAATAAATAAAAATTCTAGATTATCATGAAGAACAAGCAAAGCCTTTGATTTTTCCTTATTTCACAGTCTGATGGTAAAATACTAGGGATTTAGTTTCTAAAGGATTGATGAGCAGCTGATTTGTTCCTCAAAAAGCACTTATGACTTTATTTGACTACTGGGGACAAAATGATTACTATATTCATTTGTAACATAGAAAAAACACTCAAAAACCATCATTTATACAATGAAGCATAGCAGACTACCACACTTTTTATAAGCATTATTTCGTTAAAGATTTTAATGAGATTTTGCAGTAAATTAAAACAAATGCACTGTTCACAATGTATAAATTAAATTGGGACATAGTAAAATATAAATCTGAAGAGTTTATAAACATCATCTATTCTGAACCACATAAAAGAGATAAGTGCTTTTCAACATGGTTTGTAAAAACTCACATAATTTCTATTTGAGCAATAAGAGAAAATACTTTTAAAATTTTATAATGAAGTAAAAAAAAAGCATTACAATGAAATTTAATTACTATCTGAAATAAAGTACATTTGCAGTCAATTTTGAAAGGTTTTAAAATATTTAAATAATGAATTGGCCAATATTTGAAAATAGATTATATTGAAATATTGACAATAGATTATCTTTGTTTTTTAATAACTATAATCAAAATTGATCATCCTACCTCTTTTAGTAAACACTGTGGCTAGCTGCATAAGCTGAATGCTTCTAACAAAAAGCAAAAGATATGTATTCCTAGCTCTTAAATTTTATACTAGGACTTGATGGGAGAAGATGCTTATTTCAACATTTTTTTTTTTTGAGACAGTCTCGCTCTGTGGCCTGGGCTAAAGTGCCATGGCATCAGCCTTGCTCATAACAACCTCAAACTCCTGGGCTCAAGCTATCCTCCTGCTTCAGTCTCCCAAGTAGATGGGACTACAGGCAGACACCACCATGCCTGGCTAATTTTTTCTATTTTTAGTAGAGATGGAGTCTTGCTTTTGCTTAGGCTGGTCTCGAACACTTGACCTCAAGTGATCCTCCTGCCTTGGCCTCCCAGAGTGCTAGGATTACAGGTGTGAGGCACCACGCCTGCCTCAGTATCTTCATATAGCTTTTTAAAACTCAAAAACTGATCCCCAATCAATGATATGCATCACCATCTATATTGAAATATACATTGAGAATGATGTAGAAACAAAACCAATTGAGATATGCAGAAACTCCAGTTTTCCCCACGGATAGCTCCAACTGGAAAATTTCCACCCTCACTTCTAAAATATTCTATGGTAAAAGTTTTTCTTGGATTGAAGATGATGCATGTGAAGTTCTTGGCTCCATATCGAATTATAGAAAGTGAACAATACACATCATTATTGTTCCTCAATTCCCTGTCCCTGGAAGGCTAATAAGGGATATTTGGAGTGTCTCTATCTGGTTAGCCTAGGAGATGATGAACATGTGGAATGGGTGGGCCTCCTAACATCTCAGAAGTGCAGGTCATTGGGCTGCTGTCTTAAAAAGTTTCTGGGTAAGATTAAGTAATGAATATGTAGGGTTGTAAGATGTATAGTTTCCTATGACATATCCAAAGGAAAAGGGAATGATGAGAAGAAACTGGCCAATGGGAAGAGCGATTAAAATATTCCAGTTGCAGTCTTCGAGAGGAGAATGAGACACTGCAACTCTCAAGTATTAACTGTAGCACCTCACTCCTTGCACATACTCAAATATTTGTAGAGCAAACAAATGATTTTTCCCTTAACACTAAGAAATAGATGACTAATGCAGAACTTTGGGTGTTTATTTTACTACTAATAATAGAATTCTTTACATCTTTGGGTAAGCCTGATCCATTTGAAGAATGTTCATGTGTTTCTTACTGAGTACACAGTCTTTCTGGCTAACATCAGAATCATGACAAATGTTAGAGATGCCCAGCTTTGACTGACAGAGGCGGCTATTGCGCTGGAAAGAACACTGGAGGAAGAATTAGCGGACCTGGGATGTGGTTCCGGATCACTCACTTTCTAGCTGTTTGGACTTGGACAAGCTGCAACCTCTGATTCGGTTTTCTCATCTGTAAAAATGCCAGTTCTGAAAATAGCAGTAGCATCAGATGATGTAAAATGTTGTTTACAGCTTTGACAACTGTAAAGTCCTATACCAGTGTAATATATTAGAGTGTATTAGAATTAACCTATGTTGAAATACTTAATTTCACCTTAGTTATTCGGTTAATGTCTTCACCAGTATTTTAGCTAATGATCAGACATAAAGAAGCTATGTTTTGCTGTGTCTATTGAGTGGCAGGCATTGTGCCAGCACCTTACATACATTCTTTAATTCTCACGGCCACCCTATAGTGTGTTAACTTCATGGCACAGGTGAGAGGAAAGCTCAGTGAGGTAGAGACCAGATAGCTAAGGTTAAAACAGGCCTTCCTGATTCCAAAACCCATATTATTTTTATTAAACAACAGTGCCTCTTTTCATTCACTCATTATTCATTTAACACATTGACTGCCACACTAGAAAAAATTTTTTTCCCTTGTGGCCATGGTGTTTTATTACAAAAATAGAATGAAAACTTCAAAAACAAAATTGAATGAAAAAATTTAATGAAAATGAAATTTGTTGACTTCTATTCATTTAATCCATGCTTTTAGAATTAAATTGTCAATACTAATTATAACAATAAAAACATCAACAAGTAAAATTTTCATGAACTAACTGCAGGGTTTTGTCCAAGTTTTTTTTCACGAAGCCCCGGGCTCAAAACTAGTGTGAGGTAAATACAACTCACACGGCAATGAATGTGTTAAAGCCATACATTTCATGTGTTTATTGAAAAATTCCTGTGTTAGCAAATTTAAAAATGAAAAACACTACCTCTACCCAACAGAATGTCTAGAAAAATCATACTCAAAGTTCCAGTGTTTTATAGTACATTTCTACATATGCAGGATCAAAGAGGTCAAGTGTCTTGCCCAAGTTCATATAGCAGTAAGTTGCATTTCTTGAGCTCAACCCCGGATCTTTTGGGTCTAAACATTCACCACACCACATTGCAAGGGAGAATGGGATATAATGAGGTGCATGTTTCTAACCAGGTACTTACATTTTCTTTCTTCATTTTCCAAATAGCAGCAATTCAAAAACATCAGCAAGCCCATTTGGGATGTCAAAATAAACTAGATTTGTGTTCTTTATTACTTGTCTAGTATGAATTATCACTCACTTTGGGAAGTTGAAAGAGTAGCTGAGGGGAAGTTAGATTTATTTTATCCCCAGAGCTGGGCACTACAAATAATTGTTGTTCCCACCTATAGTAGCTGTTTTTCTAGCCCTTTGGCCACTTCCTACAGGAAAGTTTTGCTTTTAATTGATTTAGTTTAATAAAAACCCTTACCTTTTATTTTTAGCTTATACATAGAATAAGGGATCCAGGACATAATACTCTACTAGTCAACGAAATGGAACTTGTTAAAATTACAAAATACAATTTATCAAGTATTAACTGAGAACCTACCTTGTACTTGGCATTGATAACAATGGTTAGTATTTATCTCATTTATTGTGAGATGCATCATTTCACTTAATCTTCTCAACCCCCCTGTTGATAACATTATAGGGGGAGAAGTTATGATGTGATGGGGTGACAAGGGAGAGATGTAAGAGAGTATGATACGTCCAATGAATGACACATAGTCTCATGTGGCTGGGCCATGGTACCTGAAGGAGAGTGATGAGGATGGGGGCCTGGGGCCAGATAGATAACCAAGTGTCATAGCTGCTAAGGAAATTCATTGTTCTTGGTGCACCTGCACCATGACTTACAGATGCCTGAGCAGATTCATAATATTAGTCAAAAAGGTCAAAATGTAGGCAGCTTTTTCCCTAGTACTGCTAGTTCAAAGAGATTTTTACAAAGCATTATATGCATATGTAAAATCATCAGTTCCTGCTTGACCCAGTAGGGCCCCCAGTGGTGGGGATGGAGACTCCATATCCTGTTTCCTCATTAGCTGGCCACATATTTTCCCTCTTGATGACATTACTGTCACTGCTAGAAAGGGCATTATTCACTTGGAACAGAGGGACATCAATTAGCTCCCCAAACAGAGCAGTCATCAGTCACAAAGTGTTCTTGGTCATTATTCACCTGGGCTGGGGCAAACCCTCTGATCTCAAGATGACAGGGACCGTATTGAATGCCAGCCCCTGGGGCCTCCGACCCTCTGCCCTCCTGCCCCCTTTGTAAATAAGATTATTGCTGCTGCTACTGCCTGGTTTGCCTGAAGGGACACGGAAATCCTTCAGGGAACAAATAGACAAGCACTAAAGTGGGGGTAGGGGGAGAATCTTTTGAACCTGTCCAAAGCAACCCAACCCTACACCTGACCCAAGTGTAATTATTTCACTTATATTGAATAATGCAGACTGCTTTTCAATTAGGAGTGTGAGGAAGGAAAAAAACCGAAGACATTTTTGGATTACACTAAAGGAGGAGAACAAAGCTTTAAAATATTCTGGCATTAACCTTTTTCCACATTAATTGCATATTTTACTGTTTTTATGAAGATTTCGCAATACATATATTCACAAAATTTCTTTGTGTAAATTTTGCAGCTTTTTAAGAGAGAGAGAGCTTTGCCATGTATTTTTTGACAGATTTTATTACTTGTACTTACAAACCTAAGTAAGTGCTTCATTCAAAATCTCTGATTATTCTAGAAAGGGACACAAACCCTTTAACTGTTCAATTCAGCCTCTGATTGCTTGTCTTGTTAAATCCCAATCTTTCTAACCCAGGTGGCTACGGGCAATTTATCTTACCCAGTCATCCAATGTGAATATTTTCAAGTGTTAATCCCTTCCCGCTGATAGGGGAAAGCCTTTGAAAACATCTTCCATTACTTAACAGAGGGAAAACCCCTATGTATTTCATCTTTATTCACCTAAATTAGATAGATCTGAATATCCCTCGGAATAACTTGGAATAGGTCACTCTCACTACAAAATGCCACTGTCTCCCAGGGACAGCCTCTTAAGAGGGATGACAGTGATAGGACACCTGGCTGTTGCAGCAAGTGTGGTTCAACAAAGATCTTGGCGCAAGATCTCCCAGAGGAGAAGGGGCCCATTTGAACTTATTTCTCCCAGAGTCCCAAGTCTTAGAGCCATTACAATGCCCAAGTGGAAGGACAAAAGCAGAGCTCCTACATGAAGGGAGCACTGTTGGACACTGTTTTCTTCAGCCACAATTCTGATCAATCCCAAAGCATGAGAACTCTTTGTTCTAATCACATTATGTCCAAGCAGAGGGAAATAGGAAAAGAAATATTGATTCCTGGAAACTGATTATGAAAGTAAATTCTTTAACAAGGTGGCCCCAGGAGATGTCTGAAGTAGAACAGGAAGCGTCTTGAGGCTTTGTGTGCATAGTAACAGATCCTTGGTGCTTGGGAGCTAGAAACAAACAATATTGTGGTTAAAATGTCCTGTCCACCCTTGGAATCAGCTTCCAGGGCTCTCTAATTGTTCCTCCCTGTCTTGTTGAATAGGTTACTAACTGATCACTGCCTATAGAATTTTTATTTAGATTCGGAGTCAGAATAAGCTCATTTTTTATTTATAAATGAACACATGCCTAGCCTTTTTAAGGTTGAAAGACAACCAAAAGAGCTTCCGGGCCTGCATCTAAGGATGCTTCGGCAACCAAAATATGACTTCTCATCTTAGGTGCAAAGAGGAGAATGAATACCAAAGCCAAAGGACAGTTGTGGACCAAGAGACTTGGCAACAAGCTTCAATGCCGTTGCTCTCATTTTTATCATCTCTGAAGGTACATAGTACTTCTAAAAAGCAAGTTCTCTCCTTTATGTCCAGGGCTAGACTATTCAGAGTGTACCTAACGGATGTCAGGCAGTGAGCCAAGAGAAGCTCAAACAGCAAGCAAAAGCAGATTTACTATGCTTTAAATATTTTTTCCCCAAAATCTGGCTTATTTTTTATGGCACTATATGTTTGTGCTAGAACTCTGAAGCTGTCTACACAAATGACAGCAAAGACAGAGCGATCATCTGGAAAATGGGAGCCAAAACCACTAGCGTTTGTCTAGGAATAGGAGAGCGAAGACGGGGTATAATACACAGCAGAAAAGAGTATGAAATTGTTATGTCAAAATGAGCTTATTCTGACTCTGGGTCTAAATGAAAATTCTGTAGGCAAGTGATTAAAGTATTTGCAAAGATACCAGATTTAGAAACTTAAAAACAAATATGTAGTCTTTTCTCACTCAAATATACATAAATACAACAATGAATAGATTTAACATTAAGCAAAGCAGAAGCTTCTAAATAAGAGTTTATGAACTAATCTACTCACTTTTCTCCTACACGTGGAGAGTGAGTTTTCAAGACATGTACAGACCTAATCAGGTGTGGCCTATTGAAAACTTTATGTTCAATTTACAATGAGCACTTCTCAGCATTGTAAGTGGAAACAGCCAGGCAGTTTATGTTTCTCTGGGAGAATGAGTCCCTTCATCTGCCAGATATTCAATGAAAAGCATCTTGGAAGATTTAGCTATACAGGTGTTTTAAGACAACTTGATATATTAAAATTTAAAATCACAAAAAAGAAAAATGAGGAGAGAATTATTTCCTCACGTAAATACTTTGCACCTGCAAATGAGCTCATAGTACTTACTGTGAGCCCTGAGTTGTCAACTCTGCTGGTAGATTTAAAATGTAACTAAACGCTTTTAAATCCAATAAAAAAAAAACTTTGCAGAAACAATTCTATTGTTCAAAGTGAGATGTTTTTACACTTTAAAACGTTTTCACCCATCCTACCTTCTAAATCTACATAAGCTTTTCTTGCGTATTTTTGTATTCTGTAAGCCATAATTCTTTGCCACAGAAAGATAAGATGACCTGAAAGTCCTCAGCTCTTCAGGTCAAAGGACCCCTCTACAAATTTGCAATTGCATTAGGGATATAGGCAAACCTCAGCTATTCACAATAATAGTGGATGGGAATAGACTGAGTAATGAAATCCATAAATAATCCCCAGATCTTCAAATCCTTGATAGCCAAGTATGAAACATTCTGTCCTCATCAAAGATTTTGCCACTGATGCTAACAAGTGGGAGAGAAGGCTGATTAATGTCTGATGCCTTCTCTTGCTGACCTCTGTCTGCTGACGGAAATAACAGGCAGGCAAATGGTCAGAGAGCAGGCAGCACCAGGCCTGGGAGCAGAGACACTCTGCAGACTGCATAATTAGCTCCTAAATAACAAGGAGAACACTATAAACAAGGCAAGGCAAGCCAGAGTGGATTTTGCTTCTATTCAGCAATGATTTTGTCCATGTCTGTTGTATGCCAAGAAGACTAAGCACCTCAGCCTACCACGGTACCTTGCATCCTCTCCCAAGTCTCTCCAGAAAGGACATCATCACCAGCTACTTCCTCAGGCAGTGGCTCCCTAATGCTGCAGAGAAAGGATGCCAGCCCGGAGTTCAAGACCTAACTTAGTAGCTGTGTTTGACATTGGCTGTACTTCCACCCTACCCCTTACATGAGGCCCCGGTAATCCTTCTCTGGGATGCTTTGCAGAGCCTATAGGTTAGCATTTTGATTAAATTAGATCACTTCTTTGGCCACCCCGTAAGCCTATAAACTACAATATTAACAGAGGTTTTATTTGGGAGGGCTTGGAAAATGAGATAGCAGTGCAAGTAATGTCGGATGGACTATGTCCTCCCATGATCCTCCAATAGGGCCCAGTCCTTTTATTTGAGTCCATCCCAGGAGTTTGCTTGCATCCTCCCTACCCACCTCCAAGTGCACTGACAGCCTCAAGGATTTGAAAAGGAAAGTGGCAAACCTTTGCTACATAGCTGAATTGCTTGGAGAATTCTTTTAAAAATATGATTCTGTCTTCTGTGATCAAATTCAGTGCCACCTAACTCTCCCCAGAGTCTCCTGGTGACTCAGTAGCAGTCGATCTATGTGCAAAGAATTCATACATAATGTCAAACTCTTTGCAATATATATAATTTTTTCCAAAGATCACATATATGCAAAGAATTGAAGGCACTGAAAATAAAAAAAAAAGAAGTTGATTCCCAGTGGATTTAAAGGTATACTTGAAACTTCTCCATGTAACTGATACCTCTGTTTTAGTCCAAATTTGAGATTTAATTTTGAGAATCAGTGCAACATAGTGCAATATATTTGCAATATAATTGAAAAACTTAGGTTGTACATCAACATCTTTTCAAATAGAACAGGATTATACAATGATTCCTGACTCTCATACACTGTGTTATGAAATTTTGGTATAAGTGCTTATTGCTACATTGTCCTTGACTTTTTAACCATGCTAAAGCAGTGTGCAAAGACAATATTGTCTTACTCTATCCCTTGGTGATAGTTGGCATGAATCAACAAGAATTTGTTTGTTGATTTATATGTGTAATTACCTGATTTCGAATATCCATTATGGTTCTTGCCAAGTATCACTTCTTGCTCCAAGAATGACTATTTTTACCAAATCCTGTGAGATATGAAATCACTCATAAATGTGTTAGGATAGAGCAGTATAGGTGAGAGGCGCCTTCTACTATAAAACAGTATTTATCTGTGTATTTTATGCATTATAGGACTTGTTTGCAAAGCAGGGAAGGGTTAACTGCACAGTGAGAGGAATGGGTGGTTGCTAGGAGAAGAGAAGCTATGATTTATCCAGTTAGAAATTAATTCATATTAACAAGATCCTTTATTAGAATGCAAACACCCTCATGGCACACTGAAAATATCAGTCATTTATACCTTAGTGTAAATTCTTTTTAATTATAGCTTCAACTGCATGCATTTTTTAAACGATCACTTTAATCTCACTTACTATGGGCTGTGCTTGTTCCAAATGCTTCCTAATTCAGTATTAGCTGATCTCATATTAATCAGAGTGTTCACCTGCTATACTCAGGATAGTTCTTCCTCAACTTTTACAAATTGTCACAGCATGCATAGAAAATGTTATTTCTATAATACACTAGAATAAACTGCTGAAGCTGCTCGTGGCTGAAACTCATTGGCCTCAGGCCCTACCTAAGACTCTAAGGACTGAGAGAAATAATCCCACACTGCCAGAGTCTATTTTTGGCACATTGGTTGAGAATGTCTGATTTAGGAAACTGAGACTTATTTGGTTATTATATAGGATATAAAATTTTGAAGGATAAAGCATATTTTGGGGGACTTGGAAGGCTTTGAACAATGAGAGTGCAGCAAGAAGTACATGGATTCTTGTAATCTGCCTGAATATGAAACAAGGATTTTCCTTCCTCAATTGTTAGGGTGTCATTAGGTAGATTTAAAAGCAATATGATTCTGGCATTTAGGGAGGAGATCCTTTAATCTGTGATACTATATACATTTTCTTTGTTTAGGTAATGTATTTCTACTATGTGGATCCTGATCTATTGTCAACCTCCACTTCAGATAAGACGTAGGCTCTTCTGGTAATTCTCCTGTGCAGGTCTTGATCTCATTTATAAGGTCTGTAGGATGCTTTCACCACCTTAATCTAATGCCTTTTAAGTTTCCAGTTCCATCAATGAAATAAGTGCTTTTTCTGCATTTGGAATTTCAGTTTCTAAATAAAATATTATAGTAAGTCATTTTTCCAAATAAAAATAGTTAAAAATGATTTTGATGGGCTGCAATGTGAGAAGTTCTATATTCTTTAAAAATTAGTAATAATGTTGTCATTCACATATATGGCTTTTTTTCCTACTTGAAAAGTGTTTTCCAATAATTTATTAGTTTCACTCAATTGAGTGCATTTGCCCTTTGATCTCCATGGTTCTTATTGTAGGCACGTTCTTCTATTTCCCAGTAATAACTGGTGTCATGTCAGAACCTTTCATTTCTGTTTTAATTGATACAATTCTTTGACCCAAGAAGTCAAAAGTCATTTACAAACAAATTGCTTTTTAAAAACTCATCAGGCAAGAGCCATTACCTGCCATTTACAGCCTATATACTATCATTTACAAATGCAGATGATAGAATCACCTGAGACTTTCTTAGCTTTAAGGTCATGTACAAATATATAGTAGATTTGGGAATTAAAACATTCTAGCCACTGTAATATTCTCCTTAAACAATGCATTGGTGATGGGTTTGGAAATGAGTGGTGACTAAGTGGGAGACAAATATTCTTCCAAATTAAATCAATGTGTTGAAAATTCCCTTAGTCTCACTACATGATATGTAAATTTGCAGAATAACTGAGGTTAAGTCCAAAGTTTAGAATATAGAGGCTCCTCCATCTGTAGCAGGTTAGACTGTAAAAGTCTATTGCATCCCTTTTTCCATAAACCCAAAGAGATTCAGAGGCAGTTAAATGTATGGGGGTTTAGCTGATTAAAAGAATAAGCTCTGAAGTCCGAGTGCCTGGGTTCAAAACCCAGTCCCACCACTTTGTGATCTTGACTTCTTTCTATCTCCAGTTTTTGCTATTTGTATCTACCTTATAGTGTAGTTTTGAGAGGTCATAAGAAACTACACATAAAGAGCAATGTGAATCAACCATGTGAAGCTTGAAAACTAATTATTCTCATCTTTTCTTATCATTATGAACATCTGTTCCCCAAATAACCAGGTTTGTACAGTAAAAAATCTGTTGAGGTAGATACCTTCCACCTTGATAACTTCTGCCTGTGTCATTCCTGGGGTATTCCTTGGTCCATGGAGACCCAACCCTTGTTGTCCCCGCACATGGTATTACCTTGGGAAAATACCAAGGGAGGACGGGCTGGACCTATGGAATTCTCCACCCCTCATGGCAAAGTTTTATCAGGAGCACTTTCATTGTGGTTTTGTTCTAAAACAAACTCCAGACATGCTTCTGCATTTACATTAGAATATTCAGCATCTCAGTTAGGTTTCAATATTCTGGCCACATGCACAAAACGTTCTCCATATGTCAATCACTTTTTATCCTTCATCTGAAGGGAAGGCCAATGTCTCCAGTTGGGACCACATTCAAAAGCTGCCAAACAGGCAGCCCACCCCTGGGCTTTAAAATGACCTGGAATCCAACTCACCCCTCCACCTCTACCCCAAAATCAAAATGCCTACAGAACATTAAAAGGATGCTTCTTATGTTTGTTGTCAAGCAAGTGTTTTCTTCCACTCTACAGATATAGAAGTGTAAAAGAGCACTATCCCCTTATTGAAGGATTTTATCTTCCTTTTTCCTTCTCTATTCTTCCCCCAGCCCAATGCTAAGTCACCAAATGTTGCTTCCAGTGACCCTACCGTTAAGGGACAGGGATGTATTCTTGGCATCCAAATGCATTCCTCCTTGTCCTTTATAGATGGTGATTATATCTAGTTAAAAGCAGCACTATTAGTACTATTCTTCAGGCATAGGGTGGGTTGACCTGATTACCTAATGACCATGAATAACAAAATACTGATAGGAAAACTTCCTCCAAAACCACCTTTCAAACAAAGTCTGGGAATGAAAATGACCTCTAGGCTAGCTTCAGCCTCAAAGGTGCTGCCTTAACCTGGAACCGTTGTGAAACTTCAGTGAGGTCGGCAGCTTGCCTCTCCTTTGAGGTGGGCAGTCCCAGAGAGTGACCCAAGGACACGCCATCAGGCCGTTTCTCCACAAACTGTGACACAGAACTGTCCATTTGCTATGGGCTGACCTGGACCTGTGGTAGCCCTGGGCAGGCTGATCATTTGCCATCCTTTGGAATGAATTTTCATTAACTATTTCTTCAAGATATATTTAAGATAAATGTTGAGTATTACTCCGGAGGAGACTCAAGAAGGAAGGCCACAAGTAGTATTGTCCCAATTTGTATGCCCAATCACAAAATAAAAGCCCTACAATTAACCTGATTGACTTTTTATTAGAAGGTACTCTATGATTTACCACTTAGGTACCTTATGTAGCATAGGAGTGGCTGGGCAACGGGTACAAGCTGTGGGATGTATTCTCCGCAGAGTCGGCCTGTGTGTGTGGCTGCCCCTTACTCCATCCTGGTTAGGGACCCTCTCCTTGCCCTTTGGATGACTGTGGAGCCCCCTGCTGGACACAGCAGGCTCGTATCCTATTTCCCCGACAAGTAGTGAAGAGGGGAAATCAGACTATAATTAGCTATTGATTTATTTCTTAAGATTTTACCAAGATTCGATTTAAGAAACAAGGTCCTTATAAACCTAAATGAGTTCTGGAAAAACCCATGAAAAGCTGAAGGCACAATAAGAGTACCTGGGGCTCAGTAATTCTCAATGGCTCCATTCCAGGTGCTGTTAGGGTGTTTTCAACTGCAATGAAGAGCTGCCTCCATTAAACTTGACAAATAAAGGCCTAGTGCAGTGGTTCTCCAATGTTTGCTTGCATTAGAATCAACTAGAGTATTTGTTAAAACACAGATGGCTGGGCCTAAGACCCAGAGTTTTCAATTTAGTAGGTCTGGGGTAGAAACTGAGAACTGGCATTACTGACAAGCCCCAGGTGCAGCTGATCAAGACAATGCATTTTTCTCTGTCTTTTTAGGTGACATCCATTACAATTGCAATTAAGTTAAGGTGATGATTAGTCATTTCATATTTATCTTCTCCTTGAGAATGTTTCTTGAGGGCAGGAACTCAGTCCATCTTGTTCATTACAATACCCTCAGTTCCTCATACTGTTTCAAAATATTTGTTGCATGAATAAATGCTGTGATATTTATTACTTTTCTGTCTGCTTCCATCTCTCTCAAAATCTTCTTTATCTTAATAAGACTAGCAGTTATAATAAGGGCTAGTGATCATTAAGTGCTCAAAACATACTACAAATTGTGCCACGTGTTGGTAGGCATAATCTCATTTAATATCACAACAATATTCTGAAGATTTTGTAGTACTGAGATACAGGGAGATTAGATAACTTGAGACAGTTTTCACGACAGTAAGTGCTGAACTATTCCTTCCATCACATGTCTTAGTAAAAATTACTGTACCCTACTCACAGTTTGCCCCTGCCTCCTCCTCTATTCTTTCCCTTCCCCCTATACTCAGTGGCCCAGCCACATCATGCTGTTTTACCACACACCTTTTCCTTTTAATGTCTTTTCCCTCTTTATGAGTCTAGAAAACTTCCTCTCATCTTTCAAGACTCAACTCAAGCATCTCCAGCTCTACAAAGTTTTTTCTGACTGCCCTCTCTGCAACCTCAGAAGACAGGCTTGATCGCTTCCTCATTTACAGCTTTATTGTACCCTACTCATTTATAACATTTCATTGTTTCCCCCCCCCCACTATTGTTGGTCTGCTCTAGAATAAGTGCTCCACAAGGTCACGGACTGGTTAGGTCTTAATTGAGTTTGTCATCTTCAGAACTTAATATAGACCTTCATAGTGGGCATTCATAAATATAATGTAAAATTTCATTATTCTCATAATATTTATTATTGTATAAAATAAAAACATGCCTCTTTCTGATACATTAATATAATCTCTTATCTCACTAAACCTTATCCTTTTTAGCATTTTTTATTTTAATCTCTGTTTTCATTTCCAAAAGTTCTATCTAGTTCTTACAAAAATCTACATAGTCTCAAATTTATTATGTTCAAGATTTGGATAGCTAATTTTCATTTGATTTTATGTCTTGATTCTTCTTCATGGTGATTCATTTCCTCGTGTGGTTTGTAATTTTTTAATTTGTGAACTCATCTTCTGCAGGGCCTATTTTCCCCTGGAGATGCTGATTGCTCTGGATCTGGAAAGGGGGAAAAACACTTCTGAGTCCTTTCAGATGTATTTTCACTGAGGATGTCAAGTCATTCAATAATAGTGCAAAACCAGCTTCTAATGCGAATTTCAGGGCTTAAATCTTCTGTACCACCCTTGTAGAATGAACTCAGACTACACTTAAATTTGCCAAAACCTACATGTGGCTTTAAATTTCTCATAAGCAACTCTTCCCTCTTCTCCCAAGGCCTTAGACAAATAGTAAGCTTTATGTCTGTGTTTTTCAGGGCTGATTGGCAAAGTTTCACAAACAGGGCAGTTTTTTATAGTTCCAAGCTTTATGCACAGATTTATTTTTCAGACTCCCAACTTGACACAGGTCCAGGGCCATGCCTCCAGTCCCCAACATCTAAACCTTCGGTACGTATTTAAGCTGAAACCCATGTGGGCAAGCGATATCAGTTCCTACTTAGTGTTCTGGTTTTGGATTTTGTCTTAATTTCTGCCACCTACGATTTCATTTTTATTTTTTTGGACTAAACTATATACTAAATAATTGATGAAGAAATATTTTTCCAGCACCTGTATTTGTAGCAATGTGAGAGTCATTCTTGTCTTCTCAGTCTGCTGTGTTATTGGAAGTCCATGTAAGTATTTTTAGAAAGTATTTTTAGAATACTTTCATATGCTTTCTCACATCATCCACTAAATAACTCACATGAAAGATTAGCCAGGTAAAAGGCCCTTTTATTCTAGGTAACTCTGTAGGTTCATACAGGTGAAGGGAGTTACCTACAGCTCATTGGAACTAAGTTACCTGGACAGTTTAAAAAATTCAAGTCTTCTAGTTTTAGCCTAACACTGTTTAAACTGAGGCTCACAGGTTCAATTAACATCTAGTCAAGACAAACATGTCCCTTTGGCAGTCAGTCCTAAAAATGAGACCACCAACTTGCTCTTTGGAGGGCTCTAGACCTAGGTTTATTCTCTTGGACCTAACCTTGCTTCACTCCTCTCCATCCTTTTTCCTGAATATTTTGGATTAATATCTACCATTCTCATGTACACTAAAGCTATCTTTTCTGCCTAGCTATCTTCTAAGCTGTGTCTCAAACTCCATGAATTTACTGCAAGCCTTTTTTTGTCTGTAAGAATCACTCTACCTTGCCGAACCACAATGAAGATGTTCACCTCCACCCTCCATTGCTCTGATCCAACTCCATCCTTTTGGTGCACTCAGCATTCCCATCCCCAACACAACAACAGGAGCAAATTAGGAAGATAGGTGTCTCAGCCCATTTTGTGCTTCTATAACAGACTACCACAGACGGGGTGATTTATAAAGAACAGAAATTTATTCTCTCACAGTTCTAGAAACCGGGAAGTCCAAGATCAAGGCTCCAGCATCTAGTGAGTACCTTCTTACTACATCCTCACATGGCAGAAGTTGGAAGGGCAGGAGAGAGAGGAACTCTGTGTCCTCACATGGCAGAAGAGTGGAAAAGAGTGAAGTCACTCCCTTGTGACCTAAACACTCCCCAACGCCCCACCTCCCAACACTGCTGAACTGGGGATCAAGTTGCCAACACATGAATTTGGGGGACACATTCAGACCATAGCAATAGGTTAAATTTAAAGTGCAAAAGAATGATGGAAAGACCCGTGGGTCTACGAAAATATTATGTGTGCATCATAGAAATTGTGCCTCTTTTCTTTGTTGACCCATATTTTCATACTCTAGGTTTCCCATGGGGTGAAACTCTGTCCAAATGCAGCATGCTTGGACATGTCTTGGTGCCATGTATAAATAACAAAGCCCACATATGGAAGGGAGTCATGTTGGCCACTTGGAATTGGCCCTTCCCAACACACCAAGTCCAGTGACCATGGGAACCCTAAAAGAACAAAAGTGAGGATCCAAATCCCAAATCAGAGAATTCACCTGGCTCACCTTTCCTCTATCTCAACTTTTTTCTTTCATTGAATCTCTTTCGTTCTTGAAACATTTGGCTTTGCATCTTACCTTTTTTTAATTTAGGCTTTTGTGGAGTTAATGAGTTGCCTCCAACTGTTTTCCTTTGTTCTGACTACAATCCCTTTGCACACAAATTCTGGAAATGTCATCACCTTGAAGCCCTCAAGTGACAGAAAATAAGAAGCACTCTGTCAGCTAAACCCTAAAGCGCCCCATCCCCAGTCTTCCTTATATGAAGGGAGATCAAATCCTTCTAATTTTTGAACCAATGACATACTGGTAGGATACATATTGCAAAGGTATACATAACTTCTACACCAAACATTTCATCTTCACACTAGATAGAGGGAAATTCTGCTTCCCACCTCCCCCTGCCCCCCACAAAACAAACAAAAAAAACAACCAAAAAAACCTCCTAAAGCCAATCAAAACTCTTACGAGCTTCAGATTTCACTACAATCAGAGAAAAATAAAAGTATTTGCAAATGGAAATCAGAAGCATAGACACTGCTGAGTATTAGCTTCAAAACATCTTGCTAATCAGTCAGCCTTTGTCATCTCCTTACCTTAGGTCAGTATATGCAAGGGCGATCTATGTAGAAGCACTTGTTTTTCTGGGATTCCTTATTAGTAGTAAAACATGTTTGGGTCAAAATGGGATGTTTACGATTATCTTCTCATTGAAGATGACACTTGTCGCAGCATGATTGCAGCGACGAGGGAGAGTTAATGCAAATAGTTTAATATTACCATGTCTGTGATGTATTCCATTAGTGTCACAGAGCGTTGGGTTAAACACACTCTAACAGCAGGTTATATCTCTACGGTCCCTTCATCCTCATGGGCCGTTGCACCAAAAAGAATGAAAGGGTCACCCAGCTGTGATGTGAGGAAATATAAGGCTCGGAATGTATTCTTTTAAACTTTTATTATTATTTTTTTAACCAGTGAAAAGTACTCAAAAAGCTTAGATTAAGCAATGGGCAATTCAGTTGTTGATAATGCAGTGTTCAGGGAGCAAAGGTGACTCAGAAGATTCTGCCCTGCTATCATAATCTCCCCTATGTTCTCACATAGCCCCTTTAGACGGAGACTGTTAAGGAAAGCAGTTTGGGACAGAAAGGTTGTTTTTCTTCTCCTATCCATCGCTATTGTCTTTTGATAATTTGGCTTCATCTTTGGGAACTCTCTGACTCTGGTCAGGAAGTGCAGTCTGAGCATCTGAGATTCGTGTTGGGAGAAACCAGAAAGGTCACAGACCATGACAATCTCCTCCAGCAGGAGCCCACTTATGTGCGTCTATGGGGGCAGTGAAGGATGTTGTTGATGGATGTTAGCTTGGCTGCTCCTGAAATCGAATGCCTTCTTTGGGATATAATATTGCTTTATTTTGGTACTCTGCAGGGTTTCTGTGGCATTGGGCTTTGTTTGAAAATTCAAAGAATTCTCCAACAGCAAGCATGGCTGTTCTAAAAAATAACGAATTAAAAACCCAAGTGCTTTAGACACTATGAAAGCAAGTCACAAATGTCCCTGGTTTGCATTTGAAAAAAAAAAGAGAGATTGAATGTTATTTTAGCGTCAAGGACAGCTGTCACCTAATGGGGTGAATTTCTCCCACAAAGAAAGTATAAACAATGGAAAATGCCAAGGTCTATCATTATTTTAGCAGGTTAAACTGAAATATATGTTCTAAATATTTTATTTTGTGATTGGTTTGATTTTATTACTTTGTACGGGCTACAGAAATGTGGAGAGAAAGGTGACTACTGCCTTTCTCTGAGTACTGCAGTCCTATCAGTCATGTTAGGATCACCACCATTTGATCCCCCTGACTTCCCAGAGAGGTTTTCCCCAAGTATAATATATATGTATTGTTTTTACTTATGCATTGGATATATCTCCCTCATCTAGCTGTCTCACTCACCACTGCACAAGCTTTGTCAATACCTGGAAATAACATTACCCACAGAGTATAGTCATATTTCTGTAGTCTGCTCCGGATGTGAATGGTCAGAAACATTCTTCCTGACAAGTCTCCTCAGAAAATAACTATGGAATATGTCACTTTCACCTGGAAGGTGAAAGAGATTGGGAAGAGGGCCCTGAGCTATACGTTCTAGTCAAACTTTGCTCCTGCCCTGGGAGGTGAGGTTGCTACAGAACCCGGGAGGGCTGATAGCCCCTGCCTCGAGTAGGAAATGGGGCTCTGGGGCCCCAGAAAGAGGCGCCTCAGTGCACACTACACAAGCCAGCCCTGCTCTCTCACAAGGCAGAGAGGTAAGTCAGCAACAACAATAATAGCTGACATTTACTGAGTGCTTAGGATGTGCCAGGCATTCTAATCCTCACAACAACCTTTCTATAGATGGAGCAACTGCAACATAGAGCAACTGAGGCATAGAGTAACAGCAAAATGGGCATCTGATTCCAACAAGCCTGCTGCAAGCTCATTACTCTTCAAATCTTATTGCATCTGCATTGAATGTCATCGTCAATGCAGAAGACAAAGATGTGAAGAGGAAGAAGGGTCATGAATTTATTTAGTATTTTGAAAGCACACACCAAGCACTAGATACTGTTTCTAGGGAAAAAAAGATAAAGACCTTTGTCTAACAGAATGAGCCAGGTAGAGTAACGTTGCCACTGCTGTTGTTGTTGTGTTGTGGTTGTGTGTGTTTAAAACAGAAAGACAAGTCCAGTTCTTGTCAGAATTGTTTTCTTATAGAGTCTCAGCTCTCCTCCACAATGGGCCCTGAAGAAACAGAGACGACAGCTGACATCTCAATCAGATTTATACTCATCAGAAAACTTTCCTTGTTTCTGTTCACTCAGTTTTGCATACTATGCATATATCTTCATAAGTAATGAATATGTGCCTCTTCTTCAGATGCAATTTTTTTTTATCTCTGTTGATTCTCTTATCATCCTTTAATCCCTTTCTTTTAAAGTGCCCTTTCCTTTTTTCCCCTCAGCTCACCTCTTGGTGGTGGTTGCTTGTAGACACCATTTTAGTCACTATCAGAAGATCTCCTTTCAGGCTGTGTCGAATATTGAAGCTCAGACTTCAGGGCTAGAGGTTCTTGGATATTAGGTTCAGTGTCTGTGCCTTTGAATTACTGGGTTGTGTCACTCCCAATCACCTGATCAGGATAAATCACCTGAAGGTAGGAGAGGGTGAGACAAAGTTCAGATGGGGAGTCCTAGGAGAAGAAGAACTGAGGTCTAAGATTGGGAATAAGAACGTGCTGGACTTAAAGTCACCAAATGGCCTAGGAGACTCAGAGGAGGTTCTCTCAGTGGAGGTGAACAGGATGGCGGAGAGTTCCTCCTGATGAGCGAAACCCATTGCGTCCTCCCCTTGACAGTATACACCGAGGGGCCAGTCCCACCCCTTCGACTTTACGTGGGGGCCCAGGACCTGTAAATATCAGTGCTGTGTTTGATTTGGAAGGAGGAAGCAAATACCACCAGGGAAGCAGGACTGACTACATAACTTATGGGGCCTGCTGCAAAATGAAAACACTAGGCCCCTTATTTAAAAAAATTATTAAGACTTTCAAGACATGACAACAGAGCATTATATCCAGCTTGGAGCCCTTCTAAGCATAGGCCCTGTGAGACTGCACAGGTTACACACCCATGAAGACAGCCCTGCTGGGAAGTTCCTATGAAAAGAGAGGGATCTCTCTCTCTGCTAAAAAGCCATGTATCTCACAATTAAGAATTGGGTTTTGCCTGTGGGCCCAATAAAGGAGAAGACATGTGATGATGATGGAAACTCTGTTGGAAAACTTGAGGAAAAATACAAATGTTAGAAGCAACTTTCGGAACACAAAAAAATTCTGTGATAAAGTTGTATGAGCACTTAATAATCTCCCCAGTAGCAGAAAGTTATCATCTCTGTGTGTTTATCTGGAGATAACTCCAAATTGAAAGATATCTCCCATGAAGCCACTAAGTTAAATTCAAAGGTAGAAAGAATGAAAAAAAAGATTAGCATATTTTTTGAGAGAGTAGATGAAAAAGAAGAAGGAGTTGCAAGAAAAATGGGCAAGAAGGGGTGTATATTTTGACATTTTGTGAACTAAAATAAAATTTTAAGCACCCCAGCTGACTAAATGGATCCCTCTTCACCAAGGGCACCTCAGAAAAGCCATAAAGCTGAATTGCTGGCCATGAGAAAGAAAGTCAGACATGCCTTATTATTCCCCTCCACTTTTGGAGTTATTCTTTGTAACAGTAAAATACAAAATCATTAACAGGCCTAAGGCCATCTAAGACAAAGTTTAAACCACACCTGTAGGTCATCAATTTACTTAACAGATCACTTGAGTCTCAGTATATACATCCCATATATGTCCAGTAGCTTGTCTGTGATTAATAGACTCCCCTATCTTAACTTAAAATGTCCCAAACCTTTAGACAAGGCTTCATTTCTTTAACCAATTACAAGTCAAACATTCTTTAAATCCACCTATAACCTATAAGCCCCAGCTTGGAGATGTCCTACCTCTTCAGGCCAGACCAATGCATGCACTCCATGTATTGATTTATGATTTTACATGTAATTGCTGTCTCCCTAAAATATATAAAACCAAACTGTAGCCCAACCATGACGAGACCACTTGCTCAAGGCTTCTTGGACATGGCTCTCCAGGCCATGGTCACATATATGTGGCTCAGGATAAACCTCTTTAAATTATTTTACGGAGTTTGGGTTCTTTTCCATTGACAATTTGTTGGTATCATGTGCCTGTGGGTTATGTGGAAGAGGGAAGAAGAAAAAAGAGAACTGTAAAAAAAATGCAGCTATATAAGCCAATGGGCAATTAGTATAGGTTAAAGAATCAAATATTTAACTGCACATGATATTCGTAGGAAGAAAAATGTTTGATCAGTTGAGTACATGGGAACTGAGGGGGGTAGAATGGGCTGGAAGAACTCTGATTAATTAGCTTAGAAATCCTTAAATTAGTAACTAATGAAAAACAAATTTGCTTTTCTCTCTCCTCATTAATTTGTATTATGAGAAGGAAATCACATTGACAATAAACAGTTAAGAACTGAACATTTTGTTAAAAGATGTGTTATTAAATAAATACACAGCAGTCTCTCTCAATTAGTTACTGTTGATAAAGTACAGTGAGATTCCTGGATGAAAGGTGCTATAAAATATATTATTATCATTCTCATTGTGGTTAAAATGACCACAGACGAAAAAGGTATTTGTGCTACACAGGAATGCATGTATGAGAAAGCCACCATCTGCATTTAAAAAGTTGATGAAAATGATTATCTCTTGGTTCAAAGGGTCTGAAAGTCTCCCCTGGGAGAGTGAAAAATGTATATGCTATTCTGCACAGTGCATCTCTAAGGGCTGTTCTGGGGTTGGTTAGGGCCGATAGGGGTCAGAGAGAACTGGCTGACAGCTATGCTTTATACTGAAATTTTTCTACCTCCAACCCAGCACCTGAAAGGAACCGACCGGGATTCTGATAAATGTACCAGGAGGATGGGAGGTCTGGTTAGTATCACTGGGCTTCTGATCACTTGGAGAGGCTGAAAAGGGAAACTCCCATCAACTCCTAGAATCTAGTCTTTGAAAGACCCTGGAAAGAATCTGGAGTTCCCCTGGAAGAGCTCTAAGAGTGGATCTCCAATAATAAATCAGCAAGAAGACCAGGATGAGTGGGGTGCAGAAAACAGATGCAGGCAGATGTGAGGGGCTCCAGGAGCAAGGAGACACAAAGGCAATTTTGTCTTTGAAGAAAGATATAATTTTGGAATTGTGCATTTTCTGTCTTTCTCTGTCTCTCTCTCTTTTTCTGTGTATGTGTGAGAGAGTGTGTAGTGTGAACTTCAGGGTTTTGGCAGAAACTTCACTTCTTTGGAAAATACTCCTAAGGATAACATGAGAGGAGATAGGGCCTATTGGTTTCATGAAAAAAGAAAGGAAACAAATACATGAAAGCATAAAGTTGGATGCAAATGGGAAATAAACTCAGGGTGTTTGTAAAGCAAAGAATTCAGCAGTTGTCAGAAGTCAAAATATGGAATCAATAATCAGGACTTTTAAAAGGCCATACAATTTTGTACCAATAGCTGCAGGATTGCAAGGCAACATGAAATTATTGACTCACATGATTGCCACCCTAGCTCTTCCCCTTTGCACTGGGGTAAAACGGCTCCCTTTTAGCTAGCCTGAGTCCATGCTGCTTTTGTCTCAGGAAGCGTGGTTGCAGTGATCAAGGACGGTTTTTTTTTTTTTTTGGATTAGCAATGACAGGACTCTGAGCACAGCACGCAGCACATGGGGCTTTAATTCACAGCAGGAGGCTGAGTGAGCAGGCCGGGCACTCCCAGGTGGCCATTCCCCAGGGCTCTGCACCTCATCGTGGGCTGGCCTTGGGATGTCCCCTGAGTATTAAGAAACAGTCAAAACAAGAAACACAAATGTATCCATGCTGCAACCTAGCGCTCAAACTGAAAATGTAAAGGGGGAGACTATTCAAAATGACTGACGTTGGAGGAGGAACTCGGATAAGAAAGTATAAAGGGTGCGGCACAGGCAACTGGAGATGCAGAGGGGCCGTGCGGGTGGGTGGTGACTCTCAAGGTCCCTTCTATGCTCAGGTTTCATAATTCCACAGTTTTTTGAGGAATAGGAAGAAAAATATACAAGAGTGTGAGAAAAGCAAAGAATATAAGAAAAATCAGAGATTTAAAAACAGTACCTAATTTACACTTTCTATAAGACAAGTACTGGGCTATATATGATTTTTATTCTTTAATTTGTACCACAACCCCATGAGAGTGGATCTCCAGAAATAAAGTGCCCATGAGGCAGGCACTGCTGTCCTGTCCTTCTCAAGGATTAGGAAACGGGTGCTAAAGACAGGCAATCACTCACCCCAGGACATACAGTTGGAGAAAAAAACCCAAATCTGTCTCACTGTGGAGTCTTCACCCCCACTGCAATGCTGTACTGTCCCCTCCAAATATGGACTGGAAAAGAAAGGGAAGAGTTGCATAAGTTAAAAGTAAAAGAGCAAAAGGATCAGCGGGTGAACGTTCTCAGGCTCTGAGAGTTTTAGGAGATGAGTTAGAGTAAAATGTTACCCATTAGTAAGAAGGGATCACAAAATTTTTCAAATTAACTCTCAGGGCGAACATTTTCCTGCTCAATGTGTGTTCCCCCACATAGTGGAAATAACCAGCTTTATTGAATTGGACTTTTACTGAGCGCTAAGGGGAATATAACTGGGTGGAAGTGTCTCCTTACAATTTAGGAGGTGGCCACTGATGGAAATAGGTGCGGTCTCTCCTTTAAATACTATCCATTTTTCTCCGTGAGAATCACATAGCTCCATCTTTAGAAAACCAAATTCAGTGCATCATCCACTTTCCTGGCAGCATGAAACATGCATGAAGGATGTTAATAATTTTTTATTCTTAGCCAGGCGCGGTGGCTCACGCCCGTAATCCTAACACTCTGGGAGGCCGAGGCAGAAGGATCTTTCAAGGTCAGGAGTTCGAAACCAGCCTGAGCAAGAGCGAGACCCCATCTCTACTAAAAATAGATAGAAATTAATTGGCCAACTAAAAGCATATAGAAAAAAATTAGCCAGGCATGGTGGCGCATGCCTATAGTCCCAGCTACTCGGGAGGCTGAGGCAGAAGGATTGCTTGAGCCCGGGAGTGTGAGGTTGCTGTGAGCTAGGCTGATGCCACGGCACTCTAGCCCGGGTAACAGAGTGAGACTCTGTCTCAAAAAAAATAAAAAATTAAAAAATTAAAATAATTTTTTATTCTTTGCCCTTTATGCTTTGAAATGGAACAGAAGAGTATGGTAAGTGGTTGGCAGAGTGCCTAAAGCAGACAGGCCCTTAAGCAATGTTAGTCTTCCTACTCTGCTTTTCCTGTCATTCCTCTGACCCAGTGGTCTCTGAAGACTTTTTGATGGCATCACCAAAGACAGAAAGAAAGGAAGAAAGAAAAATACAATGATGCACCACTGCAGTGGACACTGTGGTGTTCCACTTAGAGGCACACGAGCCCAGCTGCTGGGAAAAAGGGTTGCTGATTCTCATAGCTGCTTCGCTCACTGGGAATTGCCCTTAGCTAAAAGCAACTGCCTCACTCAAGGTTGCCAGCAGGGAGTTCATGGCTAATGACTGGCCAGCATGGAGATACAATAGTCCAGGCCCCTTCCCTTAATTCAGGAACACTCTGAAGGGCCATTCCAACTCCAGAGCTCCCAGTAGGCTGAGGCCTCAGCTGCAAACACACTGCGGTGGGTCAGGCTCCCTTCTCCCTCTGCTGAATCCTGCCTCCTCCCGCCCTTGCAGGTAAGTGCATCTGTCAAGAGCACTCAACCTTCTGAATGCAGCTCTTCACCTCAGAGTCTGCTTCTAAGGGAATCTAATCGAAGACGATCCCCTTGTAGTGTCTTATAACAAATACCGTATTCAAATATGATTTCATCATAAAACATTCACAAAATAGATATTTAAAATAAGTGTGGAAAAAGTAAATATAAGTTGAAGTTCTAATATTTGCTTTGCACATCTCAATGAATTATCTTTGCAATAGCTTCTCCCTCTACCCTTACGCACACACACATACAAACACACACGCGAGACGGTTTTATTAAATAAATAAGTGAAAGGTTGTATCTTAAGTGTTATAGAGAATGTACAAATGATCTTACAGTGTCATTGGGAAGAAAAAACACTTTTACAAATAACCAATGTATGGGACCACATAGGGAGGAATTGAAGCATGTGTATAACAACACTTAAAAAGTGAAGAAACCAAATACCCGAGGATATCCGTGGGGGTTGAGGTCACTGCAGCTGAGAGATTTATGGAAGGTTTCCTGGGAGAAGTAAAAGAAAAGAGGGTAGTAGCATTTCAAAAGGAGAGAATAAAGATGAAGGGTAGGTGTTTCAAGAAGGAAACAGGTGAGGAAGATGCAAGGTAGTTTTAGAAAGCAAAGAGCAGAGAAACTTCAGGTTTATGGGGGAGAAAGGAGCAGAAGACGAGACTGGGGAAGGGAGGGAGGCAGGCTCATGTTGGTGGGGACACTCTGAACTCAAGGCTAAAGAGCGCGATCTCTGTCAAGTTGGCAGTGAGGGACCAGAAAAGGTTTTTGGGGAGGTGAGTGGCAGTCTTTCAGCAAGATTAGTCTGGCAAGAGTGTGCAAAAATAGTGAGCAGAAATTGTACCTAGAGAACAGAGAATTTAGCATTAAAAGGAGAAGAGGTTAGAGATAAATCAAGGAAGAACTAAGGGGCATGAGTGAGAATAGAAAGAAAATATGAATAAAAAGATGTCACAGAGGGAAAATCTGCATCATCTGAAGAATAAGGAAAAATACTAAAGAGGACTGGGTTTTAAGTTTTAGTAACTTAATAGGCTTGGGGGCTATCACCAGATATGAGGACATCAGGAAGAACTCTGGGGGAAAAGATGGTGTCTTTGTTCTGACATTTGACTTTAGTGTGATTCTGGGACATCTAGGCAGAAATATTTAACAGTTACACGTGTAGGGCTGGAGACAAGAGGAAGGACAGAGCTATACATAAATTTCAAAGCCATCTGTATGGGAGTCTTATCTGAGTTCCTGAGAAGGAATGAGTCTTTCGGAGGGAGACTTACACGGAAGCAGAGTCTTGGAGAATGGAAAAGGAAGATGGAAGAAGATGGATCTGAGGTGGGGAGGGGAGTGTTAGAAAGTGAGGAGGAAGAGACTCTCAAAACAAGGGCGGGAGCATTGTCAAGGGTACTGGAAGCCACAGAAAGTCCAAGAAGCATGACGAGAAACCACCAGGTGGAATGACTAGGAGGTTCTGATAATCTTTCAGAGAATAATTTCAGCTGATTTGTGGGGAGGGAGAAGAAGGCTGTGGTGAGTTGTATACAACTTTCTTTTTAAGTTTTGCTGTAAATATAACGAGAAAGTGTGGTATAAAGAGATGGTGGTGGGGTTACAAATGAAGGCATTTTCAAGACTGGGAGGACACGTACCAGGAAGAGGGAGAAAATGGTGTTAGGGAGACGAAGGGTGGTAGGTCCCTTGAGTAGGAAGCAAGGTCAGCCAGTGTGGAGGAAGACAACGAGGGTCTCAATCCTCTGAGTCAACAGAAAATGAAAATGAAAAGAGTACACAGGTGGAGAGAGAGTGTCATGGATGGAATATGCTCCCTCCAAACTCATATGTTGAAACCCTACTCCCCAGTGTGAGGGTGTTTGGAGATGGAGCCTTTGGGAGGTAATTGGGTCATGAAGGTGGAGCCCTCGTGATGGAATTAGTGCTGTTACAATAAGAGATGCTAGGGGACTTGCTTGTTTTCTTTCTCCTTCCATCATGTGAGGACACAATGAGAAGATGACCATCTATTATATAAACCAGAAAGAAGACCTTCACCAGAACCCAACTACGCTGGCACTCTGATCTTAGACTTCCAGGCCTCTAGAACTGTGAGAAATAAATTTCTGTTGTTTAAG
Organism: Lepilemur ruficaudatus; assembly: GCA_963574885.1. NCBI lineage: Eukaryota > Metazoa > Chordata > Mammalia > Primates > Lepilemuridae > Lepilemur > Lepilemur ruficaudatus. The sequence goes on from CAUYRT010040226.1 coordinate 76,951, forward strand.
CCATCCACCTGCTGGTGTTTTTTGTCATAGCAGCTAAGAAGACTAAGACAGATAGGAGCTGCAGACATGGTCTGAGTTTGCCCAATTTTTACTAGACTTGTACAAATTCCACTCTCTGGGATAGAGAGCTTCCACTATAGACACACATGACACATACTTTCTCTCTCTCTCTCTCTCTCTCTCTCTCTCTGTCTCTCTCTCTCTCTCTCTCTCTCTCTCTCTCTCTCTCTCTCTCTCTC
>CAUYRT010040227.1:0-40849 GCA_963574885.1 Lepilemur ruficaudatus
CTTTGTCTCAAAAAAAAAAAAAAAAGAGAGAGAACATAGCACAGCATCAGTACAGACCACACTTCATCATTATCTTTCTTCAAATCCTCTAAGAAACAAATTTCCGCAATATCCTCCTTTAAAGCAATCCACACATTCTAAACAACTAAAGACACTGCCTAAAATCAAACCACCACACTTCACTTAAAGCACATTCAGAGATGGAGAAGTTGTTCAATTGTGAATTTCATTGTGCTTCCCTTCAGGTTTTTTCTACAGGACATATTCTAATGTTATCACACTTTTCTATTTTTTAACACTCTAAATGAATTTTTTATTTGACAGATGTTTCATATTCCACTTCAAAAAGTATAGTACAGAAAAGGCAGAAAAGTGAATATAATTGAGGGAGTCAGTTTCTACAGGGGTTCTAGGTAGAAAAACCAATCTATGCTGAATGTCAGGCCTTATCACTTAGACTAAGTGCCACCTAGTGGCAAGTGTTATATATTATTCAATCCGTTCAAGTCCTACTCATCCTGCAAGTAACATTCTCATAGATAGATGGTAGCTGCTCTGAAATTATGCAACATAAATAAAATACTACTTTTGTCCTTATGAAGCTCTGACACACTAGACAGATAATCAATACAGATAAATTTATATAACTGCAGAACAATGCTAACTGTAACACCAGAGGTAAGCAAAAGTAAGTACACATTTATTAATAACAAAACAAATGCAACACTTTGCTATCTTAAGTAGGTTCTCTTAACCTGTTCACCTCACTCAAACTTTTCCTTTCTTAATTATTTAATATTTCATTACCTAGGTTTCAACTGTTCAGGTTTCTTCCCCACTTTCCCTTTTGGTGTGGGTGCACCCCACTCCCATCTTATCCTTTAGATTCTACACTTCAGAAAAGGGAGGAAGGAGAGCCTATTTATTCAGCACCTACTACTCCCATAACTATGCTAGGCATTTTATATGCCTTATCTTATGCATGAAGTATTATTCTCTCCCATTTTTTAGAAAAGGGGCAAGACTTAACTGACATGCTCATAGCCATAGACCTATTTTAGTGACAGTACAATCATTCGAAAGAGACTCATGAAGAGCTGCTTTGTCTATCCATTCCTAGGCTTATCACCAAGATCTTGATCATGTTTCTCTTATGGTCTCCAGCAATTCCAAACTATTTCACACTGTTTACATCCACTGTTTACATTACCTCCTCGATGCCTTATCCTGATAGGATACTCTGCATCCATGATTATATTCAAATACTTAGCATTCAAGGTCCTCCAGGAGGCCTCCAACCACTTCTCCAGTTTAATTTCCCACCACTCTACAAATTCCCACCTTTTCTATGTACTTCTCTTCAACTGGAGATAATCACTCACACCTATGTTCCCACCAACACTAACTAAACATCTGTTACAGCACTTACAATTTCCCTTATACTTATCTGTGTACTTTCCATTAAATCATGAGTTTCACCAAACCATTTCTTAGCCATCCTCATAGGCCCAGCACATAGCAGTGTCTTATACCTCATAAGTGCTCAACAACTGTTTCTCTAATAAATATATTGTTATTAAAACAATACTAGGTGGCTCACGCCTATAATCCTAGTACTCTGGGAGGCCGAGGCGCGAGGATCGTTTGAGCTCAGGAGTTCCAGACCAGTCTGAGGAAGAGCAAGACCCCATCTCTACTAAAAATAGAAAGATATTGGCTGGACAACTAAAAATATATAGAAAAAATTAGCCGGGCATGGTGGCGCATGCCTGTAGTCCCAGCTACTCGGGAGAAGGCAGAAGGATTGCTTGAGCCCAGGAGTTTGAGGTTGCTGTGAGCTAGGCTGATGCCATGGCACTCTAGCCCGGGCAACAGAGTGAGACTCTGTCTTAAAAAAAAAAAGAAAGAAAAAGTATGCTGGCAAAATAAGGCAAAATCTTAGTGGATCTGCAGCTTTCCAAAAAGAGAATAAATACCTTTGTTCCAATTATGCAAGCCAGTCTAAGTCTAGTTGTATTCTGGGGCAAATTAGACTATGTCCAAAATAAGCTGTTCATAATATTAAAAAAAATATATATACAACATTGTTTTTATATTTCCTAAGGCAATATTATACTTATGTAACACAGTCTTTACCATACTTATAAAAAAATCATGGTTTTATAGAGTGATAAACACTTTTCTGGTGATATAAACGTTTTATAAGAAATGATTCTTATTCACCTACAATTTTCGCTATCATCTAATTAACAATGCACAAGTAACTTAGCCCTAAGGCTAAGTCAAGACTACTGAATATAGGAAAAGAATAGTGGAAGGGGAATTAAAAAGGGTCAACTTGATTTTCTAGTGTATTCCACCTGACATCCAACAGGTGCAGCTTTCACTGTAAGGCTCTTGCAACTTAGGATACATAAGAGGCAGTGTTCTCTATCTCTTCTTTTTTACAAACTTAAAATAGTATAAATATTCCCAAGACTGCCACGAACCTCACCAATCTGACTGAAAAGCTGCCATGCTTATTACTATGCATTGCCTCAACACAACAAAATTACACAAATATGTATACAGACAGGCAATCTGTACCACTTACAGTGCCTCTGATGCTTGCCCTCCCCCCCCCCGCCACACACACGTTAAGTCTGATATGTTTGGGAAATGCTTTACCCTTTTTAGATGATTAGAGTAACATTTCATTCCTTGAAGCAGAAGCAGGGCCTAATGAGGCAGAAGCAACACCATGATGTTGTGCCAGCGCTAAGAGACATCCAGAACTGCGGGCAGGGTGTCTGAGAGAGAGTAGCTGGGCATGCAACATTCCTACATTGTTATGGCTGCCCAAGCAGAGGAGAGTGCAGTAAGTAGACCCCAAAAAGTTGGGGTGACTCAATGACAACACCCATGGACAAGCAGTAATTTACCAAATATGTCTGCTCAAAATGCCAAAGCACCAACTTCAAGGGTTGTGGTCCTCTGCACTAAATACACTGATGCCTTCCTAAAACATTACCCACAAACCACAAGTTGCAGTATAAAAAGTCCATCGTGAACCCTGATGGTGAAAGATTACCAGAAGAAACTGGCTGTTATGATAATTACAATATTTGTATAGAGAGCTTTACTATTTACAATTCACTTGCACATTTCATTGCTTCACTTGACATTGTATTGTAATTACAATTTATAATTATTTTTTTAATTTTTTTTTCTCTCTTTTTTTTTTTTTTTTTTTTGAGACAGAGTCCCACTCTGTTGCCCAGAGCATCAGCTGTGGCATCAGCCTAGCTCATAGCAACCTCAAACTCCTGGGCTCAAGCAATCCTCTTGCCTCAGCCTCCCGAGTAGCCGGGACTACAGGCATGCGCCACCATGCATGGCTAATTTTTTCTATATATTTTTAGTTGTCCAGCCATTTCTTTCTATTTTTAGTAGAGACGGGGTCTCGCTCTTCCTCAGACTGGTCTGGAACTCCTGAGCTCAAACAATCCTCCTGCCTCAGCCTCCCAGAGTGCTAGGATTACAGGCGTGCGCCACTGTGCCCAGCCATAATTTATAATTATAAATTTCACATATTTTATCTTACCTGATAGTCACAATATGCCTGACAGATAAAATACAAGTAAATTATTATTCTCTCTGTTATAAAGGTGGAACCTGAAGCTTAAAGAAAGTACCTAGAAGTAATCTGTCCACAAGACCTGAGTCTCCCTGTAGAGTATCAATTCGTTATTTGGGTCCATGGCATGGATCCCCAAAAAAGCAATATACAGTGTGCTAAGGTTTAACATACACCCCTATGTACCTAGGAACTTACACTTAAAAATAATGAAATCTTCTGAAAAACACTTGAGAGCCAATCATATAATATAAAATTTAAGCTTGTCAGTTTTGTACAGACAATATAAATAGCATGTTGTAACAATCCAAAAAGAACTTTTGCCAAAGAGCCTTACTATAATATAATGTTGTTCTCAGGGGTTATGAGACTGCCTGTGGCTAAAAATATCAATTCCTCTGGGTACTTCAGCAATTACTCCCTATAGAATCAAAGTCAAATATAAATTATATATATATATGTACGTATACTATATACATACACATATATATAAAATTTTGCCTACATGAACCACATTTCATCAAGGTTTCAAAGCACTAGGAATCCTTTGTTCAAAAAATCTTTTTGCTGAGTTTCTATCATGTACTAGGCACTCTTCTAAGTATCAGAATATGTAAGTAATATCTGCCACCAAGTAATTAACAACATTTGGGTGTAATAATCACAATTTAGTATCACACTTCCAAGAGAATTATACACAGTATTCAATAACATACGGCAAGGGCAAGGAACCTAACCTACTGTATCTGGTTAGAATATTCCCTGACTTTAGTCCTGAATAACAACCTACTAAGGACCAGTACTCTTCATGCAGAAGATGTCATTAAACTGCCAAACCCATGCAGGGACCAAGTTCTTAAATATGACTGGAGCACTGATTATGAAGGGTGAGAAAAAAGTAAACAATTCAGCTAGAGAAGAGCTAAATGAAATAATTATGGAAGACTCTATATGCCACATGAGCTAACATTTCTGAGCACTTGCTATGTGCCAGGAATTTTAAATGCTTTCATGCACTATCTCTGAATCTTCACAACCACCCTTTGCGTTAGGAACAACTATCTTGCAATTGATGGAGAGGGTAACTTTTCAATATTATAGAGGTTTAAGGTAGCAGAGACAGAATTGGAACCCAGTTCAGAATAAATCCTAAATGTGAGCTCATAACCCTCCACTTTGCTGCCTCTCTTAATGAAGGCTGCTAGAGGGAGCCATTGAAAGGTTTTTAGACTAAGGAGTGAAATGATCAGATTTGCTCTTAGAAAGACTGCACTGCAACTATACGGAAGCTGGATAAAGAGGGTGTAAAGAGGGTGAGTCTAGATGCAGAAAAAGGCTATCAATATGTCTGCAGTAATCCAGGTGAGAAATGATGAAAGCCTGAACTGTGGTAGTGAGGATGAAGGAGGCAGATTCAAAAGATTTTTTAGGAGGAAAAATTATCAGTTCTTAGTGATTAAATGTTAAGGGTTAATGAGAGAGGAATCCAGAATCCTGGCTTGGAGAACCAGATGGGACATGATGTCACCTACCAAGAACAGAAAAGCAACAGGTTTCATTTGTTCAATAAATATCTATATAGTGTCCCCCAAACACTTAGGAAGCAGAAATGCTTTCCTAAGGCCAAGAGTCAAGTCTGAAATTATAGTCCTGGTTGTGAGAGAATATTCTTAAGAGCAAATAACAAACCATTAAACATAACGCATATTTAAAATTAGGCATTACTATTAACAGACTTGGCTTACAGTCCAGTGAAAACAGTTGTGCTACAATTTTTTAATATTACTATTATACACGCAGAAAACAAATCAATAGAGGAAAGGCATCCCATAATTTTACGTGTTATTAAATTTGACTTTGACAGCTCTTCGATCTCTTACACAACTACACACAATACCCTGTAATTTGTTTTACTTGTCTGTCTCCCTGCAAGTTTATAGGAAAAAAAGTATGCTTTATTACTCAGACTATAATACATATTTTGTTTTTTTTCATACCACTATCATTGCTGTGATGTGCCAAGAACTTAGTTCAAAACCACCTACTTGACTTCCTACAAAATATGACCTACTTCACATTAGCTTATTTCAGTAACAACTCCTAGACCTTAGCCATACCTTTCACCCAAGGATGCTCTCTGCACATCTTAAGGCACAGCAATACTATGCAGATGTGGCAAGTTACTGCAATTCCCATTTTACTACACAATTAGGAAACTGGCCCAGGGGAAGTAGAGTAACTTGGAATTAATCACAAAGCCAGATGCCAAAAATAACAACTTTTAGTCAATCCATGAGAAAATACTGCCCCCAGTTGAAATAACATGAAATTCAGTATTAGGAGGATGCAAAATGCAAAGTAATGCTTTAGAGCCAAGTCTTATGACTTAATTTCTAAAAATGACTGAACACCAGAATTAAGAAGATTTGTAAGAACTTTCAACCAAAACATTTTTCCCCCTAATGCCTTATCCATCTAGGATGCCAAAGATTATTTAATAAATTACATCTGGCAAGAATGGCCTTTTTCCCAAAGCAATTTTTATCTTACCCACTTAAAAGACAGTAATAGAAATCTGTTGGTATAGGGCAATAGGTAACTTTTTAACAAATCTAACTGCATAAAATCTAATACCTAGAAGCATATATTAGAACAGATCTGAAAACACTGCAAAAGTGAGCCTCTTATATTCTTTTCCTGAAAACATATGCTCCACAGACCCATCTGCAATATGCATGGATAATAAAAGTTTTAACGGTCTATATTCAGAATGAAAGTTTCCCAACACAATTCATCCTGTAAATTTCTAAATATGATGCCATTTGTTATAATTAAAGGCACTGTTTTATGTGGTCACAAAATAAAGGTCTTACATGATTTAGGAAAAAAAAAACACAACTCACATTATGAAAGCACTTTTATGATCATTCAATCATTCTTGTATGTTCAAGTCAGAGCAAAATACCTTCCATTATTACACAGTATTTACAGTTTGCTTCCAGTTAGAACCAGTATGATCAAGATGTTACCTTCGGAAGAATGATTATGTACTGAGAACAAGTAAGGGAGACAAATGATTATTAGTAAAACCCACTCATGGAACCCAGACTGCAAATTTTCACAAAAGCCTCATGTATCAATCATGAAACCACGGTTTTCCATTAATTAAAATTCAAACTAATTCTAATCACAGCCAAAAAACAAAAACAAAAAAGGCTTTCCAATGCACCATTTCTTATAGATTTTTTTTAATTTTATTTTTCTTTATTTCAGCATATCATGGGGGTACAAATGTTAAGGTTACGTACACTGCCCTTGCCCCCCTCCCCCCTCATTTCTTATAGATCTTGTATATCCTTTGCAGTAACACTTTATATAGAACTTCAGTCACAAACCAGATGACACTCCAAATGATCTTATGAGTAACATATCTTCTAAAAGTAGTAATCAAGTAGTGGGAAAAAAAACTCCTGAAAAATACATTCAGTAAAGTAATACTGGTAAACCTAATACCTCTTATTCCTAGCACCAGAACTCAGAGTCATTAAAATACACCACACTTCACACAAACACCCACTCCCACACATAACCCTGAGCTTTTACCATTATCATAACAATAAGAACATAACAAGAAGAACAAGTTAACAGTCCTTCAACATTAAGAAGTGTCTTTAAAAGAATCTCACTACTAAAGGCTATTGCTTATATGTGTATTATATACATCTTATATGTATATTCTATACATATTATATACATCTTATATGTATACATGGTTTTTAACTGTATTTGAGTAATATAATCCACAAAGGTCCTAGAAGCTGTAACCATCAACTAAAAACTGCACTCTTCACCGCTTCCCTCATTTCGACCCCAATGATGGGACAGAAGGGTTGTGGCTGTCAGACATCTACAGAGCGAAAAGCAAATAACTGCAAACCATGTACTGAAAAAATAAAACATTTATATAAAATCCCCAAGCAGTATGCTTCTCCTTTTCCTTATGATGCAGGAGTTACTAGTAAAATAACTAAACTCTACATCTAGATTCTCGAAAATGCTGAAATTCTCCACCCCAACAGTCACAAGTTTTTAACATCAAAATTCACTCAACTTCTCACACGCCAAATGAATATCCATCGTGCGTATCTGAAACTATTCTCAAACACCAACAGAGAAAAAAAAAAAAATACCCGAGTCTCCTAAACGTCCTACAACACCCTCTACTCATCTTCAGGTACCTAGAAGCAAAGCTACGACAGCTGCCCTTGGCCTAGGCCGTCAGAAACCATTGAAGAGGGAGGGGGGCGCAATAACCACCAAGAGACCAGATCTTTTTCCAAGGCTACCGTTTCCAAGCAAAACAACCACGGGCCCAAAGAGACGGCTATGAAAATCGGAGACGCTTTAATTCCGGGAGGAAAGAGGTGGGGGGTGATACATAAAATCCCCAGAGAAAGAGGTGCGGAGGAGAAGAGAGGTGCGGAGGAAACTAAGTATCCCATGCATCTTTCAGACCCACAAAACAACAACAAACCGCAGAGTCTGAAGCACCAGATGGAGTCCCCGGGGCTGAGACAGTTCAGCAGACACACGCCGTGGGTAGTGGATAAATCAACCGACGATGGAAGGGGAAGGGGGTGCTGAGAGAATAAGCCACTGGATGGGGAGACAAAGCCTCTGGGGGTAATCAAGGACCAAAGAGAAAAATGAGAGAGGATACACATGAGAAAGACAATGGAAGAAAGATTAAGGCAGGAATCTGGTGCCTGGGCTGTGGCAGGTCACTGGACTACCGACAAGAGAGGGGCACAACAAAGGGGCACGGGAGGACAACGGAGGGGAGGCGACGGAGAACGGACGCGGGGCGCGACCGGTCGGACAAAGCGCCTAAGGCGGCGAAACAAAGGGCCGGGGGTAGAGTCGCGGGGGGCAGCGGGGAAAGACAAAGCGCCCGGGGCCGCGGACACCGGCGGGGCTAGGAGGCGACGACGGCCGCGAGGAACAAAGCTGTGCGGAGCCCCGAGGCAGGGCCCGCGGGCGGCGGCGCGGGAGGCGCGCGGCAGGCAAGGCGCCCGCGGGCCCCGCGCGCCCCGCCGCACTCTCGCCCGCACCCGCCGGCCTCGCCGCCGCCCGCCCTCACGCGCTGGAGCCCGAGCCACGGCGGCGCAGAGCGGCAGCGCACGGCCACACGCCGCCGCCGCGCTCGGCGCACGCGACGCCGCCCCCACGGTCCCCGGACGCCAAGCGCGCCGCGGCTCCCGAACCCGCCGCGGGCTGCCAGCCGCCCGCAACTTTCCCGATTCCCAGCGCTCTGATTCCCCGAGACTTACCCTGTCACAACAGGCGCCATCTTCCACAAACTCTCGCCAAAACTCCAACCCTCGCGAGATTCCCCCCGCCGCCTTCCCTGGTCCCTCTCCCCCGCCCCTTCCTTTTTTCCTCGCTCCTCGATTCCACCCAGCCCCCGCGCTGCTTTTCCCCTCGCAGCCGCCGCGAAGAGCCAGACGCCTCGCGCCGCCCGCGGTGTAGGGGCTCCTGCTCAGTGCCTTCCCTGGAAACCTACCCAAGCGATGGAGCATGCGCAGGGTGATCCTCCGCGGGCGAGCCCACGGTGTGGTCCATGGGGAGCGCTCCGGTTATCCGGGTTTTGGGACGCGCCCTGAGGGACGTACGTGGAGACTGAGGAAAACCGGAGGGGATTACTACGGGGCCGCGGAATGGAGGGCCAGGAGGCGGGGCCGAGGGGACGGGAGGAGGGGTCCTGGGAAAATCTGCCGCGTTTCACAGGCCTAGATGAAACACCTCCTCAAATGGGTGTTTTCCAAGTGGCTTCCCGCTCACTCTGGATTCCCAGCTCTTTTCATTCATTCAAAACGTTCACTGGGCGCCTCCTTTATGCTAATCTCGGTGTTAGGTGCGGGAGCTACGGGAGTGCCTGGGGTTTGGACGAGTGACACACCAGCAATTATCTTCATTCCTTCGACCCCCGTGCTAGTGAGGAGACCCTTCCAGAGCTCTGTAAACGGAAAACTTTCGCAATTGAGCTCTGTCGCCTTAGCTTTCTGTTTGGGTGCGAGATGAGGTCAGGACAAGGCCTCTGGCAACGATACCCCTACTGTCCCCCTCGCACACACGCGCCAGAGCGCCGAATAGTTTTCTCCAGAAGTGCAAACTGCGCTGGAATGGAGTGCCACATTCTCCCACCCCGGCTCGGTGCAGGCAGCCGCCTCCTGCGTGAGCCTCCCTGGGGCCGCAGCGCAGCCGCCAGCCCCGTGTGAGCCCGGGTGTGTGTAGGGGCGGACTACTGCACAGGGAGCCGGTCCTCCCGTGGGCTTGGCACAGCCGAGGACGCTGCTAGCTGCCCGAAACGTACTCCAGGCGGCCTAAGCCCGAGAGCACCCGAGTAAACGTGGCCCGTCTGGGCATGTAATAGCAAGGTGCGGGGCCCGAGCCCCCTTTTCCCCCTCCCTTGCCCTTTCCTTTCCTAGAGATTCCCAGATTCAGCGCTGCCTCCCGCAGGGAGCCCCAAAACCCGGACAACTGGAATTCGCCGCCCGAAACCTGCTAAAGGCGCTGCAGGATCGGCGCGGCACGCGCGACCGGCACTGCGCATGTGCCCAATGCGGGCAGCCCAGTCTCACGCTACACCTCCTTCCCACCGCCTTCCACTACTCGGCTCAGACACAACACGGGCCGTGGGAAATTTCCTAAGCCTCGCGAGAACGCGCCCTCTGTTGCCTAAGCTTTCGCCTCAAGTCTCGCGGAGCCCTGGCGGGACAGGTGTTTGTCTAGCGCAGCTCCGGGCGCTGTTCGTGCCGCGCGTGCCCAGGCGGCTGGCGGCAGGCGGCAGGCGGCGAGCGGCAGGCGCGGGCGGGGTGGGAAGGGAGCGGCTCGCCGCGGAGGCGAGGCCGGTGGGCGCGTGGCTGGGAGCACTGGGTGGAGGGCGGCGGGGGAGGAGACCGTCGTTTGCACACACGCACACGCCCGGTGACGCTCGGGGGAAGAAAGGGGGTGGGGGAAGCCTCTAAAAGAAGGGGAAGCCAAGACGTTGGAAACTGCTCCAGGTTGGGAGAGTAAGAGGTCAGGCTCTAGGGCAGGAGAAGCCCCGGGCAGATCTCCTGGGGAGATTTCCTGTCGTCCTCCTCGAGCCTGGTACTTTCCTAAAATGTGTTAGACGCTGCGCCCCCCGCCTCCGGGAGCTGACAGACAGCCCCAGTGTCGGGTTTGAGTCATGCCTCTGAGTCACCTAGTCTGGCCACTGCTTCACTTGCTTTAAAACAAGTTTTGATTCCCTTAGCCACTCTCCTCTAGCAGTTGGTTTTCTTTCTGATCTACCCTCTGGCCTTGTGAGTTGGGTAGAAGAAAAAAAAACATGCTGCTCTGCACTCTCTCACTGTCGCCTTGTAAGGATTCTGCCTCCTGTTCAAGGACACGATTTTTAAATTTCATTTCTCCAACCTCTTCCCAGCCTTTTGAAGTAATCCCTTTTTTCAGTTTCTGTTCTTTTTTTCCCCTCCCACGATATGACTTAAAATATTGCTTTTGCTTTCCTTCACTTTTCCATGTTTTTGTTGAAATATCCCGTTTTAGGTATTGTTTCGTCAGGTGCTTTAGTGACTACTTTTTAAATGCATCCCTTCTTTTTGGATTATTTATCTGTGCAATGAGTTCCTGGTCACATTTTTCTATCAACCGTGTTTCAGATTGTCCCTGGTGTGGTTTCCATACCATCCCAGCCCAGCATAGAAACTGGTGTCTTGCTGACATCATAGACCCTCAAATGTAGACTTGAATTGAATTTTGCTGTTTGCAGGACAGTGAGTCCTCTACTAGGAGGAAATCCAAGTTTTTGAATTGTTTTCAAGGTTTTTAGGGGTGTGCATGTGTGTGTGTGTTTGCCCATTCCTTTGATTATATTTTTCATACAGAAAAAAATGAAAGAACATTGAATATAATATCTCAATGCAAGTCTGGTTTGGAACAGGAAGGCTTAGGAGTAGGACAATGTCCTTGGAGCCTTAATCCCAAGAAGGTATTTCAGTCATGGTCTAGTTCTGGCCACTGATCTCATTTGGAACCATGGCCTTCTGAGAGTCTCAGGTCCTTGGAAAGCCCTGGTAACCACAAGTGTAATTACAACTCCTCATTTTCACCCTAAAAATGCTTTGCCTGTAGCCTTTCCCCATCTCAGTAAAGGGCAACTCCATTCTTCCATTTACTTAAGCCAAGAACCTTGGAGTCATTCTTGCCTGCTTTCTCTCTCACACTCAGGATCCAATCAGAAAATCATGCTGGCTCTGCCTTCAAAATATACCACAATCCAAATATTTCACATGTCTTTGGCTACCCACCCAGTCTAACCCATCTCATTTCCCACCCAGTTTAAGGAAGTCCCGTAACCTGTCCTCCCTTCTTCCATGCTTGCCTTTCCTCAGTCTGTTCTCAATGGAGCATTCTGAGTAACCCTCTAGAACTCTCCAGTGGTTTTCTCATTTCAGTATGAGGACCTACACAATTTGGCTTGCTGCCAACTCCCCACTACCACCACCACCACCTCTCTGCCCCCACCCCCTTCTCCTCTTCCCCTCACTCACTGAGCTCTGACCAGCTGCCTTCCTTGCTGTTCCTGGGACACACCAAGACACGCTTTGCTCTTTCTACCACCTGGAGTGCTCTCAACTTCAGGCCTTTGCTGTTTCCACTACCTGGAATACTCTTCACTCAAGGCATCTTCTGGCTCATTCCCTCACTCCTTCCAGGTCTTTGCTCAAATGTCACCTCCTCAATGAGGCCTCCCTGACCACACTTCACAAGAGTGACTCCCATATTCTTTATCTCCTTTTCTGCTTAATTTTTCCCATGACACCATAACTTATCCTACCATATGTCATACTTGTATACTGTGTTTACTATCTGCCTCCTCCCACGATACTGTAATCTTAATGAGGGCAGGGACTTTTGTCTGTTTTGTTTATTATTCAAGCCTTAGCCACTAGAATGATGCCTGGTGCATTGTAAGTATATGTAAGATGAACGTAGAATGTCTTCCGCTTTAGGGCATGGCAGAAATGATTCTGAAGACTCACTCACTAAGCCTTCTAGGGTTCAAAACAATATTGGGGTTAGACCAGCAGTGAGAACCCCAGGACCAGCCTGCCTGGGGAGGAGGAAAAAAGCCCATAGAAAAACCACCTGTGTTGGCTTTCTGCAAAAAAACAATCCTTTCTTCTGAGTTAGACCCATATATGAGGCTACACTTACTTAGAGTTTCCTTTACTCTCCATTCTAGACCCTGAGGAAAGAAAACACTGTTAGCAGGATATAAAGAAACAAATATTTTCATGGGTTGCAAGTGGAAGTGAAAATGGATGTAATCTTTATGGAAGCCATTTTTAGCAAAATTTATCACTACTTGTTAATCCTATAGTTCCATTTGTAGAAGTTTATCCTACAAATATACTCAACACATATGAAATTACCTATAATTTCCAGCATCATCCATGGTAAAAAATACTGGTAACAACCTAAATGTCAAGAGATGTCTTATTTTTAAAAAATCGTGATATAGTCATACAATGGAATAGTATGCATCTGTTAATAAGCAGAGGCTGCTTTTTATGTACTTATGCGGAAGGATCAAAAACTTTAAAAAACAGTGTAAAACAGTTACAGATAAATATATACTTATTTGTATGTGTCTAAAATGGCTCTGGAAGGACACACTAGACACTGTAATGGTGATGCCTCCCTGTAAAAGCCTGAAGAGTTGGAGGACACAGGTGAAGAGGGGGGTTTTCCCACAGTATGCTATCTTGGATCCTTTGAATTTTATACCATGTGCATGTATTGCGTGCTCAATGTAAAACATAAAAAAATGTGGAGTGGGGGAAGAAAAGGAATAAATATGCAAGAAGACAAAAAAATAGACCAAATAAAATTCTTTCTTCCACTTTAGTAGAATTAGTTTCTACTAAAAGTTATGTACATGATCTACAATCTCAATAGAATTAAAACAACAGAACTAACACATGAGCTATTCAAACAGCATGTTTAGAGTGCCTACCACTGGAGTTCAGGCATTATCCTGGGTGTTTTAAGAAGATGCATAATGCAAAGAACACAGCTTCATGGGACTCTCTGGCTAACAAAGTACACAGAGCAGTTGGCAGTGTAATTCTGTGCTAGGATAGAGACATGAGTTTAACTGCATGAGGGTACAATGGAAGATGTGCCTGACTCTTGCCTGATGGGCCCAAGAAGCCTTTGCAGAGATGTCTTTTGAGCTGACTCTTACTGCAGTGGGAGTTCAAAAGAAAATAAGAGGAGGAGGAAGCATGACAAGCACAGGAAACAGCATGCTTAGGGTGCAAGGTGTGAAAGAGCATCTCATATTCAGGGGAACTCCAGATGGGGGGTTGGTACAAGGTGATAAGAAGGACCTGGTAGAACCAGGGTCCTCAAAAGTTAGTGGGCATCAAAATCACCTGGGTCCCACTCCCAAGATGCTAAATGAGTAAATCTGGGCTGAAGCCAAGGAACAGGCATTTAAAGCAGGCTGCGCAGAGCTTCTGATGCAAAGTGCTCATGAACCAAGCTTGGAGAATCTTTATTATAAAATTGGGTATAACCTCTCTCTGTGAGCTTCTCATCAAAGGGAGTAATAGCAAGTAGTTTCTTTTTTTTTAATCAATAAATAAAATATTTAAATAGTAAAAGGGATGAGTTTGGGAGCCCCTTAGTGTGTATCCAATGGGCATGTGAAGCAGCTAGTGACTCGTGAGGGGGTAATTACAGTTTGCTATGGTGGTTTAAACACAGTGACACATTTCAACATTAGCTGTGTGATCTTAGACAAGTTATTTAACCTGTCAGTGCCTCAGTTTCTTTACATGTAAAATAGAGGCTGGGCGCAGTGGCTCACGCCTGTAATCTTAGCACTCTGGGAGGCTGAGGCGGGAGGATTGCTCAAGGTCAAGAGTTCGAAACCATGAGCAAGAGCGAGACCCCGTCTCTACTAAAAATAGAAAGAAAGAAATTGGCCAACTAAAAATACATAGAGAAAAAATTAGCCAGGCATGATGGTGCATGGCTGTAGTCTCAGCTACTTGGGAGACTGAGGCAGAAGGATCACTTGAGCCCAGGAGTTTGAGGTTGCTGTGAGCTAAGCTGATGCCATGGCACTCTAACCCGGGCAACAGAGTGAAACTCTGTCTCAAAAAAATAAATAAATAAATAAAATAAAATAGAAGTAATATCTCCTAATTCATAGGGTTGTCATGAGAATTCAAAGTGTTACCATGTTTAAAGTACATAGAACAATGCTATAACATAATTGTTATAGTATTGTTAGTTTTTATCATTATTATTCAACAAATCCATAACTTGCATTCACCTCATCAAAATTCCTGCAAAGTATGTCAAAATGTCCTTAATACTTTAAAAGTCAATGTTAAAATGGCCAAATACAGTGATGATTTTGTCCAGATTGATGTTAATTCATTTCTTTATCATATCCCACTCAGAAATGACAATATCATTATTATTGTTATTTAATTTCCAAGAGGTTCACATGTCCAAAAAGTTTGGGAAACCTACTGTAAGTGGCTGATGAAGATACAAAGCAGGGTTTTGCATGTGATCGGATTGTACAGGGGCCAACCTTACTGATAACTCCCATTAGAAATTAGGAGCCAATTACTCCATAGATGTTTCTCAGCTCATGGGTTTTTATTCATTTTTATGCCTCCCGTGTATTCTTAACATTATCCCTATCATTTTCTACTATGTGTTAATCAAGGTTAGTAAAATGTACAAGAGACTGAAAGAGTGCCAAGAAGGGTTTCATCAGACTATTCAATTCTATAAAGAAAATAAGCTCTAACCTCAGGATTAAAAGAAATAAAGAGAACACCAAAAATGAATCACAGAGTGAGCTTCAGGAGAACTTAAACAAAAATAAATACTCATGCTTTTCTTTCCAATTGTGTTTAATTTTTCACAGGATTCTTTGGCCCTGGCAATTTGATTTTTTTGCAGTCCTGGGTTAAGTTTTGCTTGGTAACATGTGCAACAGCTCAAGAAGGTAAGGCAAGAAAATGAACAGGCCATTTACTCTAGTGATGTGGAACGTGAATGGAACCAAATGCACATTTGGTGAGAAGAATGTGTGCAAATCTAATGATTAGTCAGAAATTTTTGTAGCTAATGTAATTGAAAGAAAATGTTTCCATGTGCGATTGATATATTTTGTTCTTTTTATAACATGAATCAGATAAAGCCTGTTAACACTTTCTATACAAGAAATAACACCACCATATGAATCATAAAATTCCAGTTATCTGTTTATAAGGAAGTATACTTAAATTTTAATTTCCTAAACTTCCCCCTTTGTCATATAGCATATATTGCATTGAGTTTGGGTTCTGTCCTAAGCCAATGGTAGACATTCATAGTTTAAAAAAAACAGCTGGGGTATGAATGAAAGAGCATTGAACTAGCTCCACCGTGGAGGCCTTTGGACAACTTTGAGCAGGTTCGTTTTTCCTCATCTGCAAACGGGGAATATAAAAGCTATCACATAGGGTCATTTTGAGATTGATTGAGATATTCCATGAAATAACTGGGTATACAGTAGGCACTCAGTAAATGTTACTTCCCTTAGGAAATTCTCCTATCCATACTCATGTTCAATTTTCTTATCAGATGAACTAATACCACCTGCCTTAGAGGTTTAGTGCATGGATCAAATTAAATAATTATGTGGATAATTAAATTGAAAGAATTATCTTAAAGTCATGGTATTTACTATCAATTGGCCTATTTATTTTTAAAAATTTGACTGTGGTTATATAGCAAATCAATAGAGCAAAAAAAGATCCCTGCATTCTCTCCTTTGGTTTATGCTACTACTGTTAACCTTGTACACAGATGGCCTTTATCACTTTTTCAAAGAAAGCCTACCAGAAAGGTTTCACTCTTTGCATCTGTATTGTTTTGTGTCATAGATAGTGTAATGATAAGCATCAACTTGTAGATATGACCTTTGTGGCTAGCACCCTTGTCCAAAATAGACTAAGGACTAAGAAGATCAATTTTTGGATCCTGTCTTCTCAAGCACCGACAAATAGAGGGATATCAAACAGTTCCTATCTTGTGACATATCTGACTCTGTCAAAGATAGCCAACTAAGTGAAAATCCCCTTGAACATTATAATCAAATGGTACATTGTTTCATTTAATGATTGCTGTTGTCATTATATCAATATTTTTATTTTAATTAATTTTAAAAATTTTAATTGTCATTATGTCAACACGTTGGAATTTTTGAAAATCTTGTAGAATTACTGCAAGAAAATAGTCTCTAGGATAATTTCTAATTAAACTAATAATAAATATTGAGTACAGACTTAGTTTACTGCAATGAAAAGTTTCATCTCAATCCAATGATGATATATTTTATTTGTAAAATGCATTCGAGAAACTCTCTGTTTAAAGGAATCCTTAAAAGGCTGGTCTGATGGTCCTGGGTTATCAGAAATTATTAGCATTAGTGTCACTAAAGTTGTTATACAACCCTCCACTGCTAAATTTGACTGGTTTAAAAATATAAAAATAAAAATAAATAAAGGAATCTTTAAAGGCTCCATGTTGGGTATTATAACCTATTATAACCATATTGTCCTATATGTAGTTTTTGCTACTTAAATGATTATTTAACTAAATTCTGTCATGATTAGCATCCTGTGGAGGTAAAATACACTAAAGGTGTTATTAATATTCCACTAATGGAAAAAATATTTCTCAAGATCTTAACTATAAATCTCCTTCCATCTTAGTACTTTGGAAAAATTTGGAAATTTATGCATGTCTTTTTTTCTTCCAGCTTTCCAAACACATGGCCTACATTCTACCCTCAGAATTACTCTTGACTTCAGTGAGTTATAAACTATCGAGTGGGAGAAACATTTGGCTCCTACTTTTCTCACGTCTAAAATTCTCCAGAAATGTTCTTATGATTTTCATCAAGCACTTTTACCTACCTAGCATCATATTTTCCTTCACCAGCAGACGTTAGCTATTTTATTTTTAACTAGCACAGCTATATCTGTATTTGCATGGTACTTTCCAAGTTTCTGAAATAAGCAACAAATCATAGAATATAGGCCCCAAAAAAGAAATTAAGAACTGAAAGATAACTTCTGAAAAACAAATTACATATATATTTAGTTTTGTGCAATGCAAGGTTTTCAAAAGGTGGTATGCCAAGCTATCAGGAAACAGCTTTTTAGTTAAAGGGATGTTGTGATATATAATCTGCAAAGTGACAGTAAGTATGATTGAGTCTACATTGGCGCAAGCCCTCTCCCAGACATCAGTCATCTCACTTGATCATCAGGACAATGCTGAGGGTAGGTAGTTTTATTTCTGTTCTTATGTTAATACTTGAGCTTCAGAGGATATGACTTGCACATGTTATACTCCTAGAAGTGAGATTTATGATTGTCATTGAGTTCTTTATTTTGTTGGCTATAGAAATTTAAATTATTGGCCGGGCGTGGTAGCTCACGCCTGTAATCCTAGCACTCTGGGAGGCCGAGGCGGGTGGATCGTTTGAGCTCAGGAGTTCAAGACCAGCCTGAGCAAGAGCAAGACCCCATTTCTACTAAAAAAAAATAGAAAGAAATTAGCTGGACAACTAAAAATATATATATAAAACATTAGCTGGGCATGGTGGCGCATGCCTGTAGTCCCAGCTACTCAGCAGGCTGAGACAGGAGGATTGGATTCCTTGAGCCCAGAAGTCTGAGATTGCTGTGAGCTATGGCGATGGCACTGCACTCTAATCAGGGTGACAGAGCAAGACTCTGTCTCAAAAAAAAAAAAAATATACACACACACACACACACACACACACACACACACACACACACACACATACACTGTTATTGAGATGGCAACACTCCCTAAATGGATCCACAGATTCAAGGCAATCACTATCAAAATCCCAACTGGCCACTTTACAGAAATTTATCTGGAAATTCAAGAAACAGAGAATAGTCAAACAATCTTGAAAAAGAACAGAGTTGAAGGACTGACATTTCCCCATTTCAAACTTACTATAAAGCTATAGTACTCAAAACTGTGTGGTACGGGCATAAGGATAAGCATGTAGATCAACTGAGTAGAACTGAGAGTCCAGGAATAAGCTCTCACATTTATGGTCATTTGATTTTTGACAAAAGTGCCAAAAGAATTAATGGGAAAAAATAGTCTTTTCAACAAACGGTGCTGAGACAACTGGACATCCATGTGCAAAAGAATGAAGTTGGGCCCATAATTCATACATATAAAAAATTACTTTAAAATGAATCATAGACCTAAATGTAAAAACAAAAGCTATAAAACTCACAGATGAAAGTACGGGGTAAAGCTTCATGATCTTGGATTAGCAATGGTTTCTTAAAGCACAAGCAACAAAATAAAAATATAGATAAATTAGACTTCATCAATTTTAAAACTTTTGTGCTTGAAAGGACATTATCAAAAATATGAAAAAGGCAACCCACAGAATGGGAGAAAATATTTGCAAATCATATGTCTGATAAGGGTCTGGTATTCAGAATACATAAAGAATTCTTGAAACTGAATAATAAGAAAGACAACTCAATTTAAAAATGGACAAAATATTTGAATAGACATTTCTCCAAAGATGTGCAAATGACCATTAAACATATGAAAAAATATTCAACATCACTAGCCATCAAGGAAAAGCAAGTCAAAACCACAATGAGATAACATTTCACACTTACTGGGATGGAAATTAACAAAAAAACAAATAATGACAAGTGTTGTCAAGGATGTGGAAAACTGAAACCCTCATTGCTGGTGGGCATGTAAAATGACACAGACATTTTTATTTTTATTTTATCTTATTTTATTTTTTTTTTAGAGACAGGGTCTTGCTCTATCACCCACACTAGAGTGCAATGACCCACTCATAGCTCACTATAACCTTGAATTCCTGGGCTCAAGTGATCCTTCTTCTTGAATAGCTGGGATTACAGGCACGTGCCACCATGCTCGGCTAGCCTTTTTAATTTTTTTGTAGAAATGGGGCCTTGCAATGTTACCTAGCCTGATCTTGAACTCCTGGCCTCAAGTAATCATCCTGTGGTGAACTTGTGGCCTCCCAAAGTGCTAGGATTACAGGTATAAGCCACCAACTCCAGTCTGACATAGCTTCCGGTCTGACAGTTCCTCAAAAGGTTAACAATAGAGTTACTACATGACCCAGCAATTCCACTCTTAGGTATATACCCAAGAGAACTGAAAACACATGTCCATACAAAAACATGAATTGTTCATGACAGCATTATTCACAATAGCCAAAAAGGAGAAACAATGCAAATGCCCATCAATTGATGAATGGATAAATAAAATATGGTATATCTATAAAAGAAAATATTATTGGGCTATAAAAAGAAATGAAATACTGATACACACTACCACATGGATAAAGCTTGAAAACATGCTCTTAAAAACATGCTAAATGTCCAGAAAAGACAAATCTATAGAGGCAGAAGTAAATTAATAGTTGTCTAGGCTAGGATATTTGCGTTCACTGGACATTTCTTTTTTTTTTTTTTTTTTTTTGAGAAAGTCTCACTCTGTCTCCCAGGCTAGAGTGCAGTGGCATCATCATAGCTCACTGCAACCTAAAACTCCTGGAAGCAATTCTCCTGCCTCAGGCTTCCGAGTAGCTGGGACTACAGGCCTGCGCCACCACAGCCAGCTAATTTTTTTCCGATGTTTTATAGAGATGGGGTCTCGTTGTAGCTTAGGCTGTTCGTGAACTCCTGGCCTCAAGCAATCCTCCCACCTTGGCCTCCCAGAGTACTAGGATTACAGGTGTGAGCCACCATACTGCACCAGAAATTCCTTGTTTTTAAATGTGGAAGAAAGTATGAAGAAATCTAAAAGAATACCTCAAAGCTTTCTTCTAGTTCTAAAGTTCTATCAGTTTAAGGCTCTACCCTTGGCTGGGCGTGGTGGCTCAGGCCTGTAATCCTAGCACTCTGGGAGGCTGAGGAGGGAGGATTGCTCAAGGTCAAGAGTTTGAAACCAGCCTGAGCAAGAGTGAGCCTCCGTCTCTACTAAAAAAAATAGAAAGAAATAATTGGCCAACTAAAAATATATAGAAAAAAATAGCCGGGCATGGTGGTGCATGCCTGTAGTCCCAGCTACTCGGGAGGCTGAGGCAGAAGGATCGCTTGGCCCAGGAGTTTGAGGT
The DNA here is from genome assembly GCA_963574885.1 of Lepilemur ruficaudatus. Classification (NCBI taxonomy): domain Eukaryota; kingdom Metazoa; phylum Chordata; class Mammalia; order Primates; family Lepilemuridae; genus Lepilemur; species Lepilemur ruficaudatus. Next base: position 20,907 of record CAUYRT010040227.1, read on the forward strand.
TGCTGTGAGCTAGGCTGAAGCCACGGCACTCTAGCCTAGGCAACCAAGTGAGACTCTGTCTCAAAAAAAAAAAAAAAAAAAGGCTCCACCCTTAATGGAGCTAAAGATATTCTGGAATTCAGACAACTTTTTCTTCCTCTCTTGACTTAGTGTTTTCCCAGGCCCCATGACTGAAGTGTCTTTATTACAGTTCCAACGCTTGTATTTCCACAATTCCATCAGGAAGTGTGTTTTCAAACTCCATCTCCCGGCCGGGCGCGGTGGCTCATGCCTGTAATCCTAGCACTCTGGGAGGCTGAGGCGGGTGGATAGCTCAAGGTCAGGAGTTCAAGACCAGCCTGAGCAAGAGCGAGACCCCATCTCTACTATAAAATAGAAAGAAATTAATTGGACAACTAAAAAAAAATATGTAAAAAAAATTAGCTGGGCATGGTGGCACATGCCTGTAGTCCCAGCTACTTGGGAGGCTGAGGCAGAAGGATTGCTTGAGTCCAGGAATTTGAGGTTGCTGTGAGCTAGGCTGATGCCACGGCACTCTACAGCCCGGGCAACAGAGTGAGACTCTGTCTCAAAAAAAAAAAAAAAAAAACAAACTCCATCTCCCCACATACACACACCCTCTTGCTGTCCTCTTCTGGCAGTATGTATGCTATCAAGATCAGCCTTGCAAATTTAGTCCTTTTATACTAATTTTTAAAAAATTATCCTTAGGTCTTATATGTAATTTCAACCTATACCATATCTACTTCCAATCCAAAATTGCCCAAACTGCCTCTAAAACTGTGACAAATCACAAAAACTGCTTTATTAAGAATGAGCCGGCCGGGCGCGGTGGCTCACGCCTGTAATCCTAGCACTCTGGAAGGCCGAGGCGGGTGGATAGCTTAAGGTCAGGAGTTCAAAACCAGCCTGAGCAAGAGCGAGACCCCATCTCTACTATAAATAGAAAGAAATTAATTGGCCAACCAAAAATATATGTAAAAAAATTAGCCGGGCATGGTGGTGCATGCCTGTAGTCCCAGCCACTCGGGAGGCTGAGGCAGAAGGATCGCTTCAGCCCAGGAGTTTGAGGTTGCTGTGAGCGAGGCTGATGCCACGGCACTCTAGCCTGGGCAACAGAGTGAGACCCTGTCTCAAAAAAAAAAAAAAAAAAAAAGAATGAGCGATACACGCACATGGAACAAAATTTAAAATTTATAGAATGGAATGCACATAGGGTTTGCCAGATTTAACAAATAAAAGTAAAGGACACCCAAGTACATCTGAATTTCACAGAAACAACGAATACATTTTTAGTGTAAATTTGTCCCATTCGTCCCATGCAGTATTTGGGACATGCTTAATACTAAAAGTTAATTAGTTGTTTATGTGAAATTACAATTTAAGTGGACAAGCTATAGTTTGTCTGGCAACCCTGGATACGTACAGAAGTAAGACTCTGGCAGTGATTTTCCAGGGACCCGCTTGCCTTCTCAAAAGAAAATCCTATTACCAGTTTCTTCAGTATCAGTCCAGGAATATTCTGTAAACAACTTTATTTTACAGCAATCAAAGTTAGTATGCCCAACACAAAATAGACTCTGAAAAAAAGGATGTAAACCAAATATAGCAATTTCTGTGTTTTTCATTTGGCCTCCTAACAGTTATTAAAGGAATTTTAAAGGCCACGTGATGCAGGAGGATGGGTCAGATCTTAGTTAATACCCACTGGGAATCCTTGGGTATGTTCCTTAACTTCTGGGATCTTTTGCCAAAGGAGGATAATAATACTCACCTCATCTGTTTATAGTGAATAATAAGTAACACATGTCACATGCATTGCAAAATGCCTTGGCACAATGTAGCCGTTGGATCAGCAGTCCCCTCCCTGTTTGGAGGTTTTAGGGTATTCATCTATAACTTTCTTAAGAACTTAACCATGAAGGACCCTCTCTAGAACTATAGGCCAGATGAACTTGAGTCTGTCTCAATGTAACCTTCTAATTTGCCATCAGGTACTTGTGTTGTTTCTGTATAGCCTCTACTCCATCAAATACTTGTATGATTCAGGGCCCCGATGTCTTCATTGATCCTGTCCCACTTTCATCGTGTTGAATCTTCCTCTGTCTTCCATTGAATCAAAAAGAAATATTTAATATTTACTGAACACCCACTATGAGCTAGGCCCTGTTTTAGGCTTGGAGGGACAGGGCTGAATGAGAGAGGTCAGGTTGCTGCCCTCAGGGGACTTGCATACAAGTATGGAGACACAGATAATAAAATGGTAAACAAGTAAGACATCTTAATGATAAGAGCTATGCAAGAAAATAAAGAGGAGTGATCAATGCTAGAGAGGGAGGGAAGCAGACTTTATTCAGGTCAGCTGATCTCTGAATAGTAAATGCCTTTTACTTAATAGTAAATTCCACTTACTTAAGATGCCAAGGTACTTAGCCTGCATTTCTTTACGGAAGGTTTTCAAACAATACAAGTAAAGAAGAATACGATTTGCAATTTTAAGCTCACTCTTTAGACTCTAGCGCTATATAGATCCCAAGGTCTTTCAGGAATATAGACTTGGATATTTCTTCCTTTCTTTGATTAAAATCTAGATTGGAAAAAGCAAACAATGAGCATTCAAACTCTGAGTGCCAATTATAAAAGGGCAAAGCCTCCTATGAACTATTAACATTTATAATCCAAGTCTCCCCTCCCCACACCATATATATAATACATACACCCAGCTCTGCAAGTTGGATGTTTTTCTCCATATTTTAAAGGGGGAAAGAAGTGAGGCTTCCACAGTTCAAGTGATTTGTTCAGGGACACCCTGGTCTGAAGTGGACAAACCAGATTTCAAACCATCTTTCTGCTTCCGAGCCAAGAACCTTTTTATTTCTATCAATTAGCCTACAATTTCACTCCACTTCCACTCCTCCAAAAACCTTGCTTATTCATTAAGAGGTTTGCATTAAAAAAAAAGAAAAATTACTGTAGAGAAAGTTGGGTATGTTGAGGAGGTTTGGCATACATGTTTAAGCATCCTTAAAAATCACATATAATAACTTCCCACCTTATTTTGCTTGGTAATTCATATATTATTATCAGTGCTAATATTCAAAGATAATTATCTATTTGGAATGGCAGTGGTTACCAAATTATTTTAAAAACAGTCTTAACTGTCTTTTCTGAGAAGCTGCTTGTTGTTAACCAAGATAATGCAATTCCCGTTTGTGTATTATAAACTTAGTACAGTTTATTATATATTATGCAGAAAATCCTTTTTCTTTGTACCTCCCAACGAAATGATGCCTTTTCATGATGATTAAAAGCAAAACAGCCTAAAATGCTATATTAGTTCACAAAAATTTCTCAGAATGGCATGTGAAAACTGAAACTGAAAGATTACCGAGGTGGTAAAATCTACTCACATTCTGTTTATGGGCAGAAAAATATTAGCTACCATCAGTGTCTACAGAGCTACACTCTGTGTTAACAATGATGATAAAAGTAAGCTTGAAAATTGGGGTGAATTCTCTAGATAAGGATGTTCTTCCAAACAAGTTTGAAAGAGTTGATGAATTAGTAAACCATTAAAATTAACTGAGGTATAAAATGAGAAATACATGAGATATTATCATATTAAAATTTTCTAAGAAGTTTAGATCACTTTAAAATGTGACTAAATTGGCTCTCCCTCCCCTGCCCTGACCCTGATTCTTTTACTTTTTGAAATATAAAATATTGCATTGCTACATTCTTTTTTTTGAGTTCTGTTCTTTCCTTTTTCTTAGAGTGGGAGAGAAACACAATGTTTGCATAGGAAAGCTTGCATATTCTGAGGTACTAATACAGCTTTCTTTGACTTAACCTTTTCTCTTTGAAGCCTAGATTTTAAATGCCTCTAAAATGGTTAATCTTCATTCCATAACACTTAAATTTATTTTACAGATTTACTTTTTCTCAAAAGCACTTTTTCAGAATATTACTTTGTATGTCCATAACTCCTCTGGTCTTTCTGCCTCTAAAATTTGGATTTTTCTGACTTGACATAATTTTTGGCATTGGCCATTGTCCTTTCCATGTCATTCTCCCGCCCTGAATCAGTCTCCACTGTTAATAATACCAAACTAATGTGCTAAGAACAGGCTTGTCAAGCATACTGCTTTTAACTTGAGTTTATAGAAGTTTAGAAGCCAGAATGTTTTCTCAAATTATTGTTACAATGAACAAATATTAGTTATTAAGAAGATCTTTTTAATGCTTCTTCTTCCTCTTCATTCGTTGTAAAGAGTTTGATTTCCTTTGGAGGAACACAACTAATGTGGAATTTAGCTTTGCCCATCTTGTGCAAATCCCCTGTAGGGTTTGCAAAACTGCAGCCCATAATCCCCTCTTCAAAAAACACACTGATTATTTGCGCTTATGCTAGTTCCAAATATTACAATAGTTTCTGGACTTTTGCCACATTCCTCTCTAGATGGTCATTTGAGAGACTTTGTTTATAATGTGTGTTTTGAATGAAATTTTAACATTCCAAGACCACAGGATGTAAGACTCAATTGTGAGTTAAACTTAATTTTGCATTTTTTCAAAGAAGTCCTACTTAGATTACAACAATAGCAAACATTGAATAGAAAATGAGAGAAGGTATGTTTTTCCCAAGGATTAGTGTTTGAAAGAAAATGAGAGAGAGAGAGCATGCTATATTCAAGGATTAGAGAATGTCTTCAAAATGGCCTATGGCTGTGGTCCCCAGCCACCGGCCTGCAGGCTGGTACCTGTCAGCAGCCTAATGTTAGGCATCGGGCTGCAGAGTTCCACTGTCCCTGCCCCTTCCCAGTGCCCCCCACCACCATGGAAAAATTGTCTTCCATGAAACTGGTCCCTGGTGCCAGAAAGGTTGGGGACCACTGGCCTATAGAATTCCATAGCGTCTCAGGTGAATTAAAACATTAAGCTGTTTTATAAAAATCAGAAGAAACATATTAAGTGATTGTGCTAATTGTAATTTTAAAATCAGAGACAAAACCCTGAATTTTAAAATAGCATCTCTTTCTCAAAAAACAGTATAATGGCAATTTTGTAAAAAATTTTTTGGTTTGGGATTTTTTTTTTTTTGTATTTAAGACAACATTAAAAATATAGAAGCTCCCCTGGGCCATTTTTCTTCTTATAAATTCTGGGTTTTTTTCTCATACTCTTTGTTTATTTTAGAAGCTGATGCTCATTAAAGAATCCTCGAAGATATTAGGACAAAATGAATTGGTTTTTTAAAAAATGTAAATTAGGTTTTCTTGCATCTGATTGCAACTTCAAGAAGTTTTTTAACTTTACAAATGGTAGATTTATTAAACCAGTGTGTCCGACTTTAGTTGTTTTGTGCTCTGTCTCTTTAGCTTTTTGCCACTTGGATGTATTCTTTTACCCCCAGTACTGATCACAGATAATGAACACAATAACACAACAACAAATGCAAGTAAAGGCCAGCATCTTCTATCAACATTCTCAGTCACTATAAACTGATGGATTCCTCCTCAAGATGTTGCAGTTTATATTCTTTCTCTCATCTCTCTCTCTCTCTCTCTTTCACACACACACACACACACACACACACACACGCCAGTGATTTACGTGACGTAACCTTTCTGGAATTCTATAAACACAGGATATGCAACACAGGTTAACCACTTGTCTAGGAAAGAAAATAAGCAGAGAGTTGCCCACAGAACACATCTTACATTTGGTCTTCTATGTATGCCAAGAAAGTGATCACTTTGAGTCTCTGACTGAATAATAACAGGACCTTGAAAGCAGGGTTGCTATTTGAAATGAATGCTGCTTGTTAACAGAACGCAGAATGAATTATGACCTCTGAATTAAGCTCTTTTATTGTTGACCTTGATCTTCAGGGAGGGCGTGGTAGGTAACCAACTGCAAATATGAAGCTTACGTTAGGTACAAAGGAAAGTATTCTACTCAGACAAAAATAGAATATGAACATTAATGGAACTGGTTAAAACAAAATTATTTGTTATTCATTAAAGTAAAGAACAAGATATTTAATAGTTCATATATGCCAACCTCCTTAAAACTTTTGTATGATAGAATGGAGAATAAATGAGTAAATAAATGCCCTAAGTATTGTCTTCCTTTGCTAAAACATTTGACTGGTAGCAAGTCTAATTAATACTTCCCTAACACAGGGACACCATCCACAGCTTTTTGCTAGGCAGATATATTCAACTGCAGAGTTTTAAGCTGCTAATGCTACCTTTTCTAGCATTAGGTAGCTGTTAATGCTACCTAAGAAAAAAGAGCATTGTGAGAGGCCGGGTAGGTGGGGATGTGACTAACAGCCTTGTGTTCCTGTAATTATACTGGGAGATCACTGTGCTAAATCTTAGCAACTTTTCTGTTATGCAGAAGGAGTGACATCAGGAAGCTTGGCTGCTACTGGTGATTACAGAAATTGTCAATTCAAGGAGTCATATAGTCCCTCTACACTCCGTTTAAGACGGGTCCAAAGAAAAGACATTCAGAGGAGGTAGAGAGGTGCTTTCTCTCCAGTGCGTTTATCTGTGTGGATTCAGGTGGGCTCATTAATTCAGGTGCTCTTATAACATTTCTGAATGGGGAGAATCTGTTTTCTCAATTACTGATATCAAATGAGCATCGCAGGAGTGAAGTGATTTACTGTGGTTATACAATTATAGTATTCCTCTAATTTCACCCCAGGGGTTAACTACACTATCAAAATCTGAGTGTGGAGCTAGCAGAGAGGCTCAGCTTGTAGAAGCAGGAAATCCCTAGAAGGCTTTCTTTCCCTTCAAACACCCTTGAATCATATGACTATTGGACCAGCCCACACCAGGCTGCTGAAGATCCACAACTATCGCCCCTCCTCCAAGTCCTAAATCAGCCTTGAACTTGATTGATTCCTTGATGTAGCAAGGCCTAAGGGGGAGGAGGTGGCTCCCAGCAAACTTGCTTTTTTTCACAGGGCCAGTTCTGAGAATTGGGTGCAGTCAGGTAACTTGTGCCTTTGGAATCCCTACACATTCTTTCCCCTCTTCTATTGCTGTCAGTATTTTCCTGCCACTTCCATCTCTTCAGTGTCTGGTCCTACCTCTACTGCATTAGTGCCCAATGCTCTGCTAGCTCTTCCTCACACATGTGTGCATTTGTGCACGGGCACACACACACAGACACACACACATGCACACACACACGCACATGCGCGTGCACCTTTCTTCCTGGATTGCAGCCATACTTGTTATTTCACCCAACAAAGTTGTTCTCATGGAGGAAATATAAGCCTAATGGAAAGGAGAAAAATGTCTGTCGTTGCCCTGCTTAAATGTTTGTGTTTTTTTGAGACAGGGTCTTGCTCTGTCGCCCAGGCTAGAGTACAGTGGCATCATCATAGCTCATTGCAACCTCAAACTCCTGGGCTCCAGAGATCCTTCTGCCACTATACCCAGCTAATTTTTCTATTTTTTGTAGAGATAGGGTCTTGCTCTGGCTCAGGCTGATCTCCAGCTCCTGGCCTCAAGCAATCCTCCCACTTTGGTCTCCCAAAGTGCTAGGATTACAGGCATGAGCCACTGCTGGCCTAAATGTTTTCAATTATTTACAGCGCTTCATCCCAAAGCCCAAAGCTAGTCAGTCCAAAGGAGATGTCCAGAAGGGATCCTTTTTAGGAAAGGCAAAGGCTGGTGAACTGAGCAATACCCACCCACAAGCTTGGTGGTTCATCCTTGATTCCTGAACCCTATCCAATCCCGTGACAAGTCCTGTTGGTTCTGTCATTAAACTATGCCCCACATCTAATAATTTTTACCATCTTCCCTACTACATCCTAACCCAGGGCACCATCAGGTCTCTACGTATCTGTATTACCTTCCCGCCTTCTCCCCACTTCTATTCCACCCTCATCCCCTACAGTCCATTCTCTGAACTGATCTTTTTTTTTTTTTTTTTTTTTTGAGACCGAGTCTCACTCTGTTGCCCAGGCTAGAGTGCTGTGGTGTCAGCCTAGCTCACAGCAACCTCAAACTCCTGGGCTCAAGCAATCCTTCTGCCCCGCCTCCCGAGTAGCTGGGACTACAGGCATGCACCACCATGCCTGGCTAATTTTTTCTATATATTTTTAGTTGGCCAATTAATTTCTTTCTATTTTTAGTAGAGACAGGGTCTCACTCTTGCTCAGGCTGGTCTCGAACTCCTGACCTTGAGTGATCCTCCCGCCTCAGCCTCCCAGAGTGCTAGGATTACAAGCATGAGCTACCGCGTGGACTGATCTTTAACAATGTAAATCAGATCATACTACTATTACATTTAAAACTTCTCATATGTATGTCTATTATTTTTGTTATTCCTCAAACATTTTGCCATCACCATTAGCATTGAAAAAACTTTAAACAAAAGCTGTGTGCTTTCTTCCCCAAAAGCTGGAAGTTGGGGTACCTCCTTCGAGATGTAAGAGGTGACCGGTAACACCTAGTAATGTTCTCACCACACGTCAAAAAAAGTAACTATGTGAGGTTATAGATATGTTAACTAACTTGATTATGATAATCATTTCACAATATATATGCATATCAAATCATCACGTTGTATACTTCAAATTTATACAACTTCATTTGTCAATTATACTTCAACAAAGCTGGAAAAAATAAAATAAAAACATATGTAAAACCTTAAAAAACAAAACAAAGCAAATGTCTTTCATTGCTGAATGCAGGAATACCTGCTTGCCTTGCCATCTGTTTCCTCTGCTTAGAAGGATATTCCCCAGCTTTTCTTCTTGGTGAATATTTTATTCAGTTCATACAATTCCCTAAAATAGATATCCCGCACCACAGTTTAATGTCTTAATTTTGTCTGCTTGTTTCAAAGCTTGTACAATTGTTAAGACTATTCTTGGATTCTAAATGATAACTTTGTAATAATATCCTTCAGTAGTTTCCCAACTTTTGAAGTTTTCTATATGCCATGAAAATTAATGTTTCTAATTCTATCTGATGTAAAAAAGATTACACTGAACAATGTCCTGTTGAATAGGAAAGGCAAGTAGGCCTTAATGGGTGGATGGTAACCCAAGGCCAAGAAGAGAATCTCAACATGCTAGTCATTCCTACAGGTAGCTTCTCCACCCTGATTGCTTCCTTTTCTGGACTCTAGATTGTTCCAGAAAGATTAACACTCATTTTCTCTACTTTTTTGCCCCATGCACGTTTATTTTGTCTTTCTGCAACATTTCTCAACCAGGTATTATAAAAATATAGGTAACAAATAGAGAGCAAAGTCTCCTAAGTGAATACCTATTTACAAAGGGCAAATAAGCAGTGTTCAAGGAGAATACTTTCTTTTTTTTTAAATGAAGAATTATTTACTTTAGTATATCTACTTCCTTGGAGGAAGTCCAACTGGTTTAAGATAGAAATAAAGGCTATCAATCTTTCCATATTTCACTTACAATTCTATTCTGGAAGGAGGAGACACATTCATAAGTAGAAACATTTATAAGTACTATAATATCTAAATAAAAATACACTAAGTCATCTACTTTTGGGAAAATAGGGTATAATTTTCAGCTAACTGGAGAGAACCTAACAGAACTCAAGTGTTTGAAATAAGACACATTAGCACTGGAGCTAAACTTGATTTCTTTTGTCACAGAAGTGGACAGCTGCTTGCACCTGCCTTAACTTTTTTTTTTTTCAGGCCAAAGTTATCTATTCCAGGATCCTGTGTCATGTGGTATAAAGCTTTGGTTTCAACCAGTCACTAATACAGAAGCTTGAATATATCTGAAATTCCTTAAGGGGGGAAAAATTGGCCAAGGCTTCTGACAGCTTTGCTCCTCATACCCAGGCCAAACTGGGCCAGCTCTTCCTTGGGGCAGAAATGCACACTGGCATCTCATTTCTTAAAGTCACAGAATCACAGCATTTCGTCCCAAAAGGGAAGTTAGAGCTCATGTGGTCTAACTTATTTATTTTACATTTTTCTGTATTTTATATTAACATTCCTTGCTCCCTTATAGCAAAGCCCCTAATTAATTGACAACAAAGAGCATTTGTATTACAGGTGCCTGTTAGAAGACATCAGCACAAATTAATAAGATTTAGCAGCTCATTCAAGGACTTTCACTTACAACTCTGATTCTTAGGAAAGATAGTCCACCAGACAGATTAGCCATCCATTCACGGATATTCTCCAAGTTCTATGCCTTAACTTGGTAAAGAATTAGAGAGCAATGTGCCTGGACCACCTTTCCTCAGCCTCTTGCTCAAACATATTCACCAACTTACAGGTGAGTTGTGTCCCCTGTGTTTGTGCACAGGGTTAGTACGAGTATAGCTTTTGCAACACCATCGATCACAACGCCAAGTGGTTCTATCTCAACACAGGTCCACGCGATAAAGTCCTTCTTGGATTTAGTTTTAGGCAATGATAACATGCATGCTCACTCTTGTCAGAAAGTGAAACCTCTATAGCCTATCATGTTTCTCTTTTCACCTTCGCTGCCAGAAAAATATGAACCACATTTATTGCCAAGCATAATCTGATCAACTCTGGTGCCTAGAAGTATTTACTTCTCTTGCTTTCTTCTTAACTGCTTCATTTGTAAACTGCCTCCAGTAGTTTTAGAAGTATGTAAGTTGAAAATAAAAATTTAAATTAATAAAATGGGTAAAAGCAATTGGTAGGAAGTAAGGAATAGTCAGACTTGCCAATGAAACTTGTCTGTGCAAAGTCTTCATGCCAGTTTTCTCCTTTGAAGGGTAGTCGGGAGACCTTGTGCTTTGTATAGAAAACCTGGACTTAATCCCCAGCCTCACAACTTACTTGTTGAATAATGATACAAAACTCACCTAGCCTCTATTTCCTCATCTCTAAATGGGGGTATTAATGCTGTCGATCAACTGGGTGATTGTGACAACCAAATAAGAAAACATGAGGAAATGCTTTCTAAACAGTGAGTCACTTTAAAAATGCTAGTTGTTATAACTTCTGTGACTCTGTTTCGCAGGGCTGAGCCACTCTAGGCTACCATTACCTGTTTGTGGGGGCTTTTTAAGTAAGTTCACAAATTCACAAATAAATTTACAAATTCTTTGATACTCCTTTCAAGAGGTAGAGCCTAATTCTCTCCCCTTCTTAGAATGTGGGCTAGATTGAGTAACTGATTTCTAGCAAATAGAATGTAGCGGAAGTAACAATGCATAACCTGTGAGATAAAGTCATTAAATGCATTGTGGCTTCCTTCTTGTTCTTGCTCTTTGATCACTCATGGCGGGTGAACCCAACAGCCCTGTCATAAGGGCACTCAGCAGCTCTGCAGGGAGGTCCATGTCACAAGCAAGTGAAGCCTGTGCCAACAGCCGTATGAGAGCGCCATCTTGGAAGCAAATCATTCAGCCCCAGTCAAGTTTTCAGAAGACTGTACTCCTGGCCAACTGCCACACTATGAACTCCAAAGACACCTCAAGCCAGAACTACCCAACTAGGCCACTCCTGAATTCCTGACCCTCAGATACGTGGTCAGAGAATAAATGTTTATTCTTGCTTTAAGCCCCTAAATTTAGGGAAAAATCTGTCATACAGCTGAAGATAATTAATGAAATGTCTATAGTTACCTACCCACCCTTTTGGAGAACACTATTTCAGGCTAATAGCAGATGTTACTTTTCCAAGATATTGTTACTAAAGGAAATTCCAATACCCAAATATCTTAGAATCATTGAGTGGAAAATCACTTCAGAGTCATGTGCAGTTACGTCATTTTGCTGATGGGAAAACCAAGAAGCAGAGAGAGGTAAATGAGATGCCCAAGGACATTTAAATAAATTACAAAATTAGGGCTGATCCTTCCCCAGTCTTTTTCCATTTGGTGTCATTCTCTCTCTCTCTCTCTCTCTCTCTCTCTCTCTCTCTCTCTCTCTCTCTCTCTTTTAATGACCTAAAATGCTCCTTTGTTTTTGAGCACAGATCTCAGAACCATGGAATGGTTCAAAATCAATACTCACTTTCTTTCCACCATACTGTGCTACCTCTTTCCTTTGCTTTTTTCACCTGAAAATGTGTCAACCAATAGCTCTTAGTTTACAACATCATTTTACAAAAGAAAAAATGCCCCTCCAACAAGGAAATTGCATGAGATGCATACATACATGAGATGTTGTTGTGAACACCTGCTGTTTGTAAGATGCCGTATAGAATCAAAGAAGTTTAAGCCTAAATTCTGATCCTTAAGGTACTCCCAATCTGGTGGGAAATGGATGTTCCAAATGTAGTCAGAGCAATAAATTATAAGATGTTGAAGGACAGAGAGGTCACATGTGAGATAGAAAAATATATTTGGCTGAGAGCCCACGGTACATGTTCTATAGCCACTCTCCCACAGTGAAATTTAAAGCCAGCCCTCCAAATTAATACACTAAGATGAAAAAAAAATGTATATTTTAAAGATTTTTAGACTAAACTCTTAAATGTACTCTTAGTAAGTAATTGTATTCATGTATCCAACAAACTGCTGCTAGGCTCTGGGCACACACATAATAATTTATATTCAGACATGGATAGCTTGAGAATTTCTATGTTAAGACAGGGGATGGCATTCTGGTTGGAAGATGGTTCAGGGGACTTGTCAGCAATCTGCATTTGGTAACATGCCATTTCTACAGAGGGGTTTTGGTGTGGGCTGCAGGGTTGATGGCAGTCTTGGCTCTCTGAGCTGCCGCTATACATAGACAGTATTGATACCAATGCTTGCCTCCCTTCCCTCACATTCTCTTGTTTTCAAACTATGGAAAGAACCAGTCTATAATAATACTCATTTGTTAAAATTTCAAGGCAGAGGAATCTTGGAGCAGACTCCCTGAAATGATAGGGGTTTTCTTTGTTTTTGTTTTTGTTTTTTTTTTACCAGCACTGGAAGTAGAGACAGCTGTTCTTACATGAGGGCTGGCTGGAATGAAGTAGGGTAGGGATAATAAATGTTTATTGTTGTTTGAAGATGTTTTATGTTTGGGAGTAATTTATTATGCAGTAATCAATAATGAAAGAAGGTGGCAGGTGCTACTAGTTCTGGATCACCGTGGCCTGGGTACCACCACGGTTGTGGTGGTGGTGTTGGTGTGGGGGGAGTTTAGAATATTTATCTGGGACTGGGGTTGCTGCACAGAAATGGCTTTCCAGAGTCTGGACACTATGATATATGTTTGAAGGAGTATTTAAGTTTAACTTGCTCTAGGGCACACGACAGACTTTTTCATCCCAAACAAAAGAGAAAAAAAATGGAGTTCATATAGACCAGAAAAGGTGCTTTGGGGTACTCTCAATTTGGTAATGTCAGTTTCTAACCAACTTATTGTTAGTCAGTTGCAAAACCAAAATTTATTTCCACTAAGTAGGAAGTCGAGGGCTGAAGAATCTTAATTATGGGAAAGGATTAGTAAGTGTAAGAAAAACTTTAAAAATGCAACAACAGAACTGTTAAGGAAATACATTATAGCTTGTTCAGATGAGTTAGAGCGTGAGGTCAGTAGTCTTGTACTTTGTAGCCTTTATTCTCTCTGCAACTTTTTTCTCACTTTTGGATTTTGTAGGAGCGTAACATATAACAATAAAATAAGTACTATTAGCAGAGCTTTCCAGTTTAAGAGGTGCTTTCAATGATCATTAGCATATTTAATCCTAGAATTTGGGTATTATGAGAAAATGGAGACTCAGGGGTTAGGTGACTGACCTACCCAATATCATTTGCCTCTAACTTAGTTCTTCTGCATGCCTTCCCAAACCATGAAAGCCATTGTAGTAAAAAGCTTACTTAAATGTATTCAGTAGGAAAGAAGAGAAAATAGGTGACTTCTGGCCTTTTTGCTTTAGAAAATCCTGTAAGATATTTTAATTTAAAAAATAAGAACCTACACTTAAAAACAACAGACGTGCAATCTTTCGTCAGTCTCAACTAAATATTTCCTTGTGTTACAATATAAAATGTTACTTAAAAGTTATGAAATATATGAAGCTCCCTTGATTTGCCATAATTTAAATTTCTTAGATGCTTACTCAAATACGAAATATATCATTAAACTCTCCATTTGTCTCTGTTTCCTATGTGCAGTTTATTTTTTTATCAGATGGTTTTTTTAAATTTCCATATTCCCACATTTAATACTACACTGGAAATTAAAATCCAAGCGTAATTTCATAGTAGCATGGAGATTTTGACATGGTGCTGGCAGTTTATCCCAGAAAAAAATAAACGCACCAGACATGAACATGTTTTTTTCCAGGGATTTCTCTTGGTGACGTGATCCTACTGTCCATAACAAAATTCCTTTTGAGATGATTCATAGGCAAAATTTACATTAGCTAAAAAGAAAAGGAGGATTAAGGATGAGGGCAACTGTTTACATCTCGGAGAATACCTTGAGAATTTGATAAAAATATGACCCTATCCCTAGATAAACACATACACATAAAGTGTGCACAAACATCTGGCAGGGGAGGTCTTTCCTGGTCTAGATAATTTGGAAAGAATGAAGGAATTTATCAGAGAGAGCTCTATAATCCAGATAGAATAGGAGGGTTACATGGGAAGAAAAGAGTTTTAAGAAATACCTTTTTAAGACCAAATCTAAGAACTGTTAAATTAGCGTAACTCTTCTGCCCAGACATCTTCAAGGAATTAGAACTTCATTGCCTGTAATTATTTATATGTTGCCAGCTGAAGATGGGGAATAGACTTATTGGATAATTCCATCTTTTTGATTTGCCTCCTCTGAAGATAAATACATTTCTTATGCATATTATTTTTTCATTGGCTACTAAAAGTGACCTCATAGAATACAAATCTTTTCAAACACCAAATATTTCATAATTACAATAATAAACAAGTCAGAGAGAATTTTAAAGGTCATATTAGAGTGGTTTCAAACTTTTTTAAAAAAAGCAGAGGAATTCTCAAGCAGTATACTGAAATACAACAGACTGAAATAGGATTTTTGGTATAAATTGTTTTTTATATGCTAAAATTAAATTATTATAATGTCATTCCCAGAGGTTGTTTTTGTTTAACACAAACATTTAGAGAGAGGACCTAATGGAAATAGTTACAGCCTCATCATCCACTTTGTTTCTGTGTTTAGTTTTGGTTACTCAATAAGTATCAAGAAAATGCTTACTTGGATAGAAATATAGTTGCAAATGGTAAGTTTTTAAACACCTTTCAATCTCAGAATATTCTTCAAGTAAACAAAGATGGAAGGAAATGCTTTATTCAGAAGTCTGTATAAAAACTGGATAGCACATGGGAATTATCCAATTTAATAAAATGTAGTACATAATGCATCTGTGCATTTTGTTTTGTTTTGTTTTTTGACAGAGTCTTGCTCTGTTGCCAGCTAGAGTGCAGTGGCATCACCATAGCTCACTGCAACCTCAAACTCCTGGACTCAAACGATCCTCCTGTCTCAGTTCCCAGAGTAGCTGGGACTACATATAGGTGCACACCACCATGCCTGGCTAATTTTTCTATTTGTTGTAGAGACCAGACCTTGCTGTGTTGCTCAGGATGATCTCAAACTCCTGGGCTCAAGCCATCCTCCCGCTTCAGCCTCCCAAAGTGCTAGGATTATAGGTGTGAGCCACTGCACCTGGTCTATATTTGTTTTTAAAAAAATAATTTCCGCCAGCTCAGTGGCACACACCTATAGTCCTGGCAACTAAGGAGACTAAGGCAGGACGGTCGCTTGAGTCTGGGAGTTCTGGGCTATAGTGCACTATGCCAATCGGGTGACCCCGCACTAAGTTCGGCATCAATATGGTGACCTCCCTGGAGCAGGGGACTACCAGGTTGCCTAAGGAAAGGTGAACCGGTTCAGGTCGGAAACAGAGTAGGTCAAAACTCCCAGGCTGATCAGTAGTGGGATGGCACGGTGAATAGCCACTGCAGGGCATCCTGGGCAACACAGTTAGACCCTGTCTCTTAAAAAAAAAAAAAAAAATATATATATATATATACACACACACATATATATCTTATTCTGATAAAATATTAATAACATAAAATTTGCTATTTTAACCATTTTTAAATGTTCAATTCAGGAGCATTAATTACATTGACAATGTTGTGCAACCATCACCAAAACTATCCATTTCGAGAAGTTTTTCATTATCCCAAAACGTTTGATTTTAATAATCAATTTTTAAACAGTTAAAAATGAAATTTGAATCAAATGTTTGTAAAGTTCCTAAAGCACCTTCATAGAACGGTTTAAACAGTATGGTCCTCTTAATTATCTGAGGCACGGAGAATTAACTGGCTGGGACAAGAGTCATTGTCCACGGTTAGGCCAGGGCAGAAATGGGGCTCTCCTAACACTGAACAATGCTGATTTTTCTATTCTACCTTGCCATCCTGAGTTGCAAAGTCTCTTTATGAATCTAGTCTCTTTTTTTTGTTTTTTTTTTCTGAGACAAAGTCTCACTCTGTCATCCCAGGTAGAGTGCCATGGCATCAGCCTAGCTCACAGCAACCTCAAACTCCTGGGTTCAAGCCAACCTCTTGCCTCAGCCTCCCAAGTAGCTGAGACTGCAGGCATGCGCCACCACACCCAGATTATTCTTCCTATTTTTGGTAGAGATGGGGTCTTGCTCTTGTTCAGAGCTGATAGCCCACTCCTGACCTCAAGCAATGCTCCTGCCTCGGCCTCCCAGAGTGCTAGGATTACAGGCGTGAGCCACCATGCACAGCCTGATTCTAGTCTCTTAAAATGTAATTCCAACTTCACTCACAAATACCCTTTCACTTCCTTCCACCTGAAAATGAGTTCAAATGTGGCATGCAAAAACCTGCCATCTTCTTGGGAGGTTTTACTGAAAATCGTCACTGCTTGTCTAGGCTGGTCTTAGAATCATCCTACATTAACAGCAAATCTAAGCAGCTACAAGAATTGATGTAAACATTTCATATATCAAATAGAGCAGTCTGTGTGGCAAAATTTGCCCTTTTTGCTATAAGTGGTTAAGCTAAGATCACGATCCTCCCTTCTGTTCAATCGAGTTGAATTTATTGAGTAATATTTATTAGGAACTACCAGGTATGACAGATACTTACTCCAAACAAATAGTTAACATTTATTAAGCGCTTACTATGGGCCAGGCACTGTGCAGGTTACTTCACTTGTATTATCTTATTTAGTTCTTAGCATAATCCTGTGAAATGGGTACTGCTATTATTTCCACTTTAGAAAGGAGAAAACTGTGGCAGAGAAAGCTAAGGTCTACACAGGAATACAGCGAATGTGCTCCCAAGGCAGCAGCCTTGGTCGCCAGCCACTGTGGCCTCCCTAGAACCTTAGTTTTGTGGTGGGATTTACTCATCAATCCCATAGTCCAAACTTGCCAGATGTCATATAAGTGGAGCTCCCAAGAAGGGCTATTTTTACTTATGTATTTATTTTAATTTTTTTTATTTTTTAGAGATAGAGTCTTGCACTGTCACCCAGGATAGAGTGTAGCAATGCCATCATAGCTCACTGCAGCCGTGAACTCCTGGGCTCAAATGATCCTCCCACTTTGGCCTCCCAGAGTGGTGGGCTTACAGGCGAGAGCCACTGGGCGCAGCGAAAAGACTATTTTAAAAATGGACTGATTGTCATCACCTCAGATCTGTTGGAAATTGACAAGAGTTGAGCTGAATTTTCTCCTTATAAAGCCCCTGTCAGGGAAATTAGCAAAGACTTGGAAAGGAACAAAAGAGATTCCTGGATGTCTTTTCAGTGGAGTCCTGGGTATTGTCTAGCAGATCTTCTGGGAATTACCTGATTCTATAGGAGTAGGCACCTTTGCTGTCTTGGAATGATTAGGCTATTTTATAATTTGGTAGAGGTAGAAATTAAGTTGTAGAAAACTGATAACAATGCACACCTGTCCTGTCCATAGTGATTCAAATGATCCTTATTTTGGGAATGCACATAAATTTTATCGTATACAATTGATTTCTACCCAGCAGATGACCCAAAATACTACATATTTTGCTCTACCAGTTATTAACCAATTTTGTATCTATCAGTAAATTCATTTCTGCCTTGGAGATTGCCTAGGTATATATCTGTTCTTCAAATTGTCCTTTGAACTGGTTTTAACATTTTTCTGGGTCCTTCATGAATTAATGACTTAAAATCTTTCACACCACATGTTTACTTTACATTGTATGATGGTCATGATTTTACCTTTTTGAAAATTATATTTAGCACCTTATCTTTGGATGAAAAATTAAAGATAAATATGAAGCACACATGATAAAGTAACTAGAAAGCAAAGGCAGCAAAGCTAAAGGGGCAGTCCTCGGAGAGTTCCTAACTAAAATGTCAATACTAAGGCATTGGCATTCATACTACTGTATACAGTTCTTAGCACATAGCAGGTGTTCAATAAGTATTCAGCAATGGAACTAGCTTGGAAAAAAGATACACACACACAAGGAATAAGTAGCAACTAGGAAAACATGAAGGCGTCATGTGAAAATAACTTGAAAGATGATATGGATACCGAATTCATTTTTAAAAGCATATGGAAACCCAGGGGGGAAAGAAAGTCATACATTTAAAAACACTAATCATGCCTGCAAAATCATTCCTCTGGACTTTTAAGGTTAGAGAGGGTCAGGAAAGCATTTCTCTTGGGAAAAATGTGAGCCCACAGGAACAAACTAAGTCTCCCTCCTAACGTTTGCTATCTTTTCCTCCATCACTGCCATCCTAGTTTTAAATCCTGCGAAGTTGCTGAACAGGCTCCCTCTACCCCTGCAAGGCTGTGTGCCTTTCACGTCACATGCTTACAAGTCAGACTTGCCGTGGCACTGCCCTCGCTTCTTGGGTACCTACAGCTTGGCCAGGCTGGACTTCATCTACACACTCTCAGGGGTAACCCACCAAGGCCATGTATTGAAGATCCCAGGCCCCAGGGCCCTCAGGCTCGCAGCCTAGTCTGGGTCCCAGGAGAGGAAAGAGGCTTGTGTCTGGTGGGGGTGGGGGGCCAGGCAGAGATTCCTAAATCATAAACTAAGGAATTCCTTAAATGTTGAATTTTTCATGACTGCTAGCATTACATAGAGGGATCAGAACCAAATTTTCTCAAGTTCAGCTTTTTTTTTTTTTACTTATAGAACACTATATAGCCAGATGACTCTGTGTCAAAGACAGAATACCATCCAGCCAAAAAAAAAGAAACACCAAAAAATTAAAATCCAATTTCACAGGAGTTATTTGACTCTGACCTTACTACAAAGGAAACAGAGAGACAGAGAGAGGATTTCTTTGAAGATACAGGGACACTAAACTTAACATTTTAAGTTTGCTTTTTTAAAGTTTTTTTCTTAACACAGTAGGTGCTTAGCTAAATATCAAACAATCAAAGGCACTGCTGTGGGTCTGAAGTCATGGGGGAGCAAAGATGAGCTTTTTTTTTTTTGCTTTCCCATTTAAATGATTCTAAGTGCTTCATACACAGCATTTAACCACTAAGCCCACAAAAATAGAAAAATAATCAATAGGGACAGAGTTCCAGTGTGTTAACAGCAGAGCAAGTACAAGCCTGGGGCCCAAGGCAACCTGAGATTTCCCACAGATTGCATTTTAATAGATTTTTTTTTGTTGTTTGATGCAGAGTCTCACTGTGTTGCCTGGGCTACAGGGCCGTGGCGTCAGCCTAGCTCACAGCAACCTCAAACTCCTGGGCTCAAGCCATCCTTCTGCCTCAGCCTCCCGAGTAGCTGGGACTACAGGCATGTGCCCCCATGCCCGGCTAATTTTTTCTATTTTTGGTAAAGACTGGGTCTCGCTCTTACTCAGGCTGGTCCCCAACTCCTGAGATCAAACGATCCACCTGCCTCGGCCTCCCAGAGTGCTAGGATTACAGGCGTGAGCCACCACGCCCGGCCCCAA